>CH002915.1:196132-225797 GCA_000149265.1 Ciona savignyi | reverse complement strand
CTGGCGACCAGTTTCGAATCCTTATTATTTTTGCTGAAGGGTGACGCACCTACCAACCAAGCTATTTGGCCGGACTTGGTTTATTTTACGCAGAGAAACCATCTGTTGCAAACAAATATTATATAGGCAACATATATTAAGTGTCGTTCACAATTATATAACCGTGTGGTCAAGGTTAAAATCGAACAAAGAACTTATCTGGTTAGGATTACCCTAAAAGTGTTAATTAACAATCTTTATCAATCAGACATTCGGTTAAGAGGACTTCTTGGACCACTTTATGCAAGCGTCATATTTTCGATGTTTCTAGCTATCTGTATGATTGGTTCCAGGTGCTACAAGCGGTGTGAACAATTCTTAGAACTCTAAGAGGACGCAAAGGAATTTTTATTATACAAATGTCGAATTCGAGCTTGACAAAGTGAACGACCAGTTCTTTCAAGTCTGCAATATAGCCGTATCTTAAACGATTGAAATTGCACGCATGTAAGCTATTTATTGTTGATTACAAGTAATTAAGTTGTTTGTTTTGCTGGACTTCTTGGACCCCTTTTTGCATGTGTCATATTTTCTGTGTTTCCAGCTATCTGTATGATTGGTTCCAAGTGGTACAAGCGGTGTGTGAACAATATATAACACTTTACGTAAAAACATTTCGGTTTCTGCCGATTTTAAATTTAGTTATAAGAAGTTTGGTTCTTTTCCCAGCGTAAACCGATTCCAAAAACACGTGCTTATGATGTGGAAAACTCCTAGTTTTGTTATGAACTACTGGACTAGATTACGGTGTTACACAATTTATATTATCCAAGTGTTGACTGCGTGTTCGGCGCACTTGTACTGTATTCAAAAATGTATTCAAAATTAATTGTGCAAACAAAACTCGTTATTATTTTTGCTTTTTATTTAATACTTTACCAACGTATTGCATAAAATCGTGATTAAAATATTTGTGTTTGTAAAATGTATATCAGCTTGAAGTAAAAAATAGAAACTGCAGATCAAAATGATTAGAGTATTATGTTTAGTGTTAGATGGGGTTAGTTATGGGTTTCAGATCAGTGTAAGTGGCAGGTATAGATTTAGTTTGTTTAGTTTTTATGGGCAGTTTCCCTCTTTTTTAGTGTTGCCTTTTTTTTTCATCTTTTAATGTTTTTTTTTTAGTGTTTTTTAGTGTATTTCTAAAAAGGTATTAGCTTAAATAGCATTGGAGGAACTTTAAACGGTAAAAACCTCTAATTTAAGGTTTTACCCAAATAAAATTCCCTACAATCATAAAACCCTAGTTTACTCTTTTTTTCGGGATTTTATTTTAAGAATCATAGTCCCTAACATAATTGAAAAAATTTAAATTATTTTGAATGTCGTTAGTTTACTTACCAAAAATGTTTAAAACATTGAATTTTGGGGAACTGGAGAAATTCGCCAACTTGGTGAGGTACGTTATTCGTCAAATGTATAACAGGGATAATTTGTCCGAGATCGTCTAAAAGAAGTATTCAAATCAAAATAAACTTTCGGGTGTGTTACCGAACATAACCTACACATACCGAAATAAAAAATAGAGTTTTATCTTGGGGAATTCTCTTAAATTTTAAAACACTAATTTACTATTTTTTGTCATTTTATTTTGTATTTTCGTAAAGACCAGCCTAATTGTCCAAATTTTAATTAAATTTTGACATTGTTAGTCCATTTTCGAATTACATAGAGAATTTCCCCATATTGCTTAAGTTGTTTCATTAAACGCATTACAGTAGTGTCTTGTCCGTGCAAAAATATCTTGAACGTATTTTTAAATTTAAATAAATAACATTTTTCATAATGAATTAAATGTGAACTGTACATTATGTCGTATTTGGTTACATAGGCAACCATCCGTGTTATCTCGAAAACTGTTACGATCAGGTGAAAACAATCAACAATGTTATATGGTTAGTCTAGACGCGCACGAATCTAACGAGAATATTGGCTTTACTTTTCCGACCTTGGTAAACAAGTTTGGTTTGTTAACTCAGGGATAGGAGGATAGGATAGGATATTCATGTTTATCCCCGTGAATGGGAAAACCTAGGGGGTTATCACACGGGCAATCGTCAGATCACCTCGCGCCCATCGTCGGGTTACCGGAGCTATTGCAGTGTGTTGTATATGATAGACACGTTCCTTCAATTTGGTAGAACCCATTAATCCGCTGGGTTCAGGCAATGTCCGTAAAGTGCCTTGCCCAAGGACACAACCGACTAGCTAGCGACCAGTTTCGCACCTGCAACCTTTCGATTGAAAGGCGACGCACTTAACCGCTAGACCATCGGGCCGGATGTAGGGACCCATTCGTATATACTTGCAGAAACAAATTTTATAAAACGTGAAAAAATATATATATTGTGCTAAGGGGCCCTGCTTGCACATTTGCAGGTGTATGTACATTGGTAACAATACAGAGGTGTTTGTACAAATGGGGGTAAGTAGTTGTCGGTCTCTTTGTTTGTTAAAATGACAAAAAAGAGGGTAAGGGTTGTATAATTTTAAACACCTTAAAAGAACTGCCATGTTAGTTAGATCAATTATTTTATAAATCATGCTTTGGTCCTGTATATAGTTTTCCACATCTCCACTATCTTGATAAAGTATATACACGAACAAAAATCGTTACTTAAAACTAATTTTTTCGCCCCCAAATATTTTTATTTTACAAAGATTTACAACGACAAATTACAATTTATACCAAAACAGTTTTTCTAATAAAATTGCAACAATCGTTACGATGATGACGTTACTACAAGGAAACACAGATCTCTCGGGCGAAATTCCCGAGATTTCCTATGAAATGTCAATAACCGTTTTTATTGTCGGGTACGTCTACTTCTTGTAAACTGCCTTAAAATTATCTAAAAAGCAATTTCAATGCCCCTTGTGAGCAATTATTTTTTTCAAATTTTCTTGTTATCTTTAAAATTTATTTTTCTTTAATCATAGTATGGATTATGAGTTATTCTGCACCAAACGGTGTTTAAATTGATGCTATAGTCTGCTCTTATTGATGACACGATATTCTTTAAAAAAACAAACACATTTAGATCATTGAAATTATCCGGCTGTGACAGCGAGTATGGACCGCTACGATCAGTTTTCCCAACCACGTTCCAGAAATCATATTTTTTCGAAGGCCTTGATCGTAATTATTTATATAATAGTGTGACTATATCACGTTTTTAATACATCAGAATTGGCATAGTTCAGGTCACCTTAAAAACGGTAGATCATGCTACCTCACCTCTACCTAGTTTTGATTTTAAGATTTTGAGTTGTAGAACTTTTAAGTTGTAGAAGTAGATGTCGGAGCCACAAGCCATGCCTGTCAAGCCCTTAACGAAAAAAAAGGACAAAAACAGTTGAAAAAAATGGGACCCATAAAAATACACACTTTCAAGCAAGTTTTTAGATTAACTTATTTCTTAATTTTAAATCGATCCCTTTCTGCATACTGAACTAAACTCTTGGTTTGTTTTTTCGTTGACCTTACTTTTTAATTTAGAATTGCTATCATTGCTTCGGTAATTCCGTGATGAAAATAATCTGACGTTCGTCCATGTAAATAAGGATAGGATAGTTATGTTTATCCCCGTGAATGAAAAAGGTTAACACAGGGGCAATCGTCAGGTTACCTCGCGCCCACCGTCGGGTTACCGGAGGAGCTATTGCAGCATGTTGTATAGGTTATTTTTTTAGTTTAGTTTTTGGCTCTTTCGTTACAATAAAGAGGGTAGGACAATTATTTTAAGTTATGGAGAGCGGATAAAACGGCAAAACTACAGTAGTTAAAACACGTCGGTATGATCGTTAAACCTTACATTAATAAATATGATTTTGGACCGGTCGAACATATAAGCCTTCTCTCCATCGACTTAGGAAAGCATTCATATCTCATCGTACAATTTATGTTTTTGTAGGTATCATAAAAATTCTAAAACCAAACCTACAATTTATAATTTATTTCCTAGGATTTTTATCGGTTTCATCAAAGCTTATATTCTTTGGCATTACGCCTTGTAGAACGGTATAAAAATATAATCATTTTATAAAAGTAATACACAAAATATTGACACAAGTAAGAATTTTTTATTTACAAACCAAATATTATTTAATATACTGACTACATTTATGAAAATGACACTTTAATGTAAAGCATACAATAATTAAAACAACAAAATCACTTTTACAAAAAGCTTAAGTTACAGATATCTCCAGTAAATTACACAGTAACTGTTTACACAATGAAAAATGCGAAACAATAAAGTAATGAATTCGACAAATGATTATGCATTTACTCTATGCTACGAAAGTTGTTACTGCGAGTTAAATAGGTAAATTTATATTGTTTTGGTTTCTATTATGTGGTTGTTACATCACATTTGATATAGTTAAAATATTGTTTCCACATTTCAGTAAGATAAAACATATTTATCAATACGATTGAAGAAATAGGACAAAACGACAGTTGTTAAAACACACCAATAAAGTAATTGGGAAAATATTTAGGTGTGTGTTCCAAATGCAGAAAAAGTTTTGTAAAAAATGTATTAAAAGAATACGATATATGGTTTGGAACTCAATTTATATGGTTTGGAACTCAATTCCATATTTTATTTTATTTCAATTGCATTAAATTAAAAAAAAATCTTGTACCGGTATATTAAGAACATTAAAAAGTAATAAAAAAATAGCACAGATAATACGCTTATTTTAAAACATAAACTTTATACACTTGGGTAAAAAATATCAGATGGTATATACAGTGGTACAAAAAAAGTGGTTCTCAAATTCTTTAAGGTTGCAACAAACTTTTCATTCCGGTAATCACACACAACTTTATTACAAATACTAAAGACTGTCAACCACGTGTTTAACATGTTATTTGTAAAAGATTTTGTATGCCATATATTTATGCAAACAGGGTTCCTAACCACAATTGGTATAATTTGTACACCGAGTATGTAGCTTGTTTCTGCAAGTAGAAACAGTTACCTAAGTTATCTACCATAGGTATATGCTTCATCTAGTTTTATTTTATAACTCCTTTAGATAATTTTGAATAGACAAGATACCCGCTGCAAGAGTTTGTATATATATTGTCAACATTTGGAGTATTTTAGTATGTAATTAAAAAAGTACCTGTTTAATATATTTTGTAAGTAAACTTAGACAAAATGAATACAAAATATGTTGGGAGCTATGATCGCTGGAAAAAATGCAGAAAAAAAGTTAATTAACATTTCCAGAGTTTAGGAAGCCCCTCCATAGTATAACCTTAAAGTTTGGTTTTGTGCTGATCTTAAAGTTTGGTTTTGTGCTGATCTGATCTAAGCTCTGTTGATGCCATATCTGCTATGTTTGTCAGATGTCAGAATTACGTTACGTAAGTAGGGCTGTGCGAAGTTAACGGTTAACCGACTGTGTTCGTTTTTCACGCCTACAACAGCGCATGATAACAATATAAGTTATATGGTGGTTGTTCTTTTTTGAAGACCGCGTAGTTGAATTGCAGTAGGCCTAAGTGATGGTTCGAGTAACGTTCGAGGCTTCGAGATCGTATCGACTTGGTATGATTTTGTAGGTCTTGGCGTTGCTAACCGCAGCGCCAGTTTTCTAAAGATTCGTTCCGGTGTTTATTGTTTTGACGTAGGGTTACGTTGACCTAGATTCATCACAGGACCACTGCCGCACTCCCGCGCGCGTTTTTCCCATGTCCTTCCCATTACTAAGTACTAGCAAGAGAGAACCTTAGGCTAAACATCGGTTAACCCTTTTTTTCTTTGATCGGTTAACCGTTAAAAGAATCTAGGTTCTTGCGCAGTCCTAGTTAGTATTAAGTCAAATTTTTAGGAACCTTAATAATTGTAAGAAAATTATGCAGAAACCAATGTTTTCGGTTATAAGTCCCAGGGATTCCTTTAGGTCTTTAAAAACAAAAACAAACTTTTATTATTGAAATTCAGCTTCATGTGAGCGCCCGAATTTTGATCAGATTTGATGGAATGTTTTTTCATTTACCAATGTTGTTACAAATAGAAGAAATTCCATTTACCAATGTTGTTACAAATAAAAGGAATTCCATTTACCTTTGTTGTAACAAATATAAGGAAAAAAAGACCCTAAAAATCTGGTTTGTTCCCATCATATTTGTCGAAAGGCCCAGAGGAATAACCAGGTTACTAAAAACAAAATAGAGCTTTTTACAGAAATTTATCTTTATTCGATTATACATTTTGACAATAACTGCAATTTAAATCAGATTTGGTTTAATGTTTGTTTGTTAACCTTTGTTGTTTAAATCCGAATAAAGTAAAGAAATGTGCTAGGGAAATACCTTAAAATTTTTAAATTTGACTAAGTAATATGATTGTGACAGGCATGCAATTTCGCCTAAATGTTCCGATAAAGGAATGATCGAATCTGATTAAAAGAATCGTGAAATTAAATAATATATATAACTGACATTTGTGGTCACAAGTCGAGGAGAATTATTCGGACTGGTAAAATTCGATTCTGATTGTTTTAAGAATTTAGCTTCTTTTGAGCATACCACCAAAGATTCAATGTCCAATTTTAGAAATAAAAGTTTAAGTTAAAACTTTAAAAGATTACCCAAGATGCTTAAAATGTAATCCTTTTTAGTTACCTTGAAAAATTTACAAAATATTGTTACTATATTTTTCATCAAACGATTTTTTGAATGTTTTTGGACATTCAATATCGCCTTGGAGTATTCAATTTAAAATACTTTTAAATGTGGTAAGTAAACTTTCATATGTGATAGCTAACATGACCTCAATGTGTCAAAAACAAAAACATTTACGGATTTACCCCTATGTAATCCTCGAAAAATATTAATTAATCTTTGTCAGTATTTTATTTTCATTTTTTTAATTAATTTGTAAAATTACTAAATTTTGTAATTATTTTTCTTATCAAACGCATGACAGGGGTTGCCTTGGTCCTCCAAAATAGCGTAAAAAGAGTTTTAAATCTGACAAACATAGCAGATATGGCATCAACAGAGCTTATTTAAATTGCAGTTATTGTCAAAATGTATAATCGAATGAAGATAAATTTCTGTAAAAAGCTCTATTTTGTTTTTAGTAACCTGGTTATTCCTCTGGGACTTTCGACAAATATGATGGGAACAAACCAGATTTTTAGGGTCTTTTTTTCCTTATATTTGTTACAACAAAGGTAAATGGAATTCCTTTTATTTGTAACAACATTGGTAAATGGAATTTCTTCTATTTGTAACAACATTGGTAAATGAAAAAACATTCCATCAAATCTGATCAAAATTCGGGCGCTCACATAAAGCTGAATTTCAATAATAAAAGTTTGTTTTTGTTTTTAAAGACCTAAAGGAATCCCTGGGACTTATCACCGAAAACATTGGTTTCTGCATAATTTTCTTACAATTATTAAGGTTCCTAAAAATTTGACTTAATACTAACTAGGGCTGCGCAAGAACCTAGATTCTTTTAACGGTTAACCGATCAAAGAAAAAATGGGTTAACCGATGTTTAGCCTAAGGTTCTCTCTTGCTAGTATACTTAGTAATGGGAAGGACATGGGAAAAACGCGCGCGGGAGTGCGGCAGTGGTCCTGTGATGAATCTAGGTCAACGTAACCCTACGTCAAAACAATAAACACCGGAACGAATCTTTAGAAAACTGGCGCTGCAGTTAGCAACGCCAAGACCTACAAAATCATACCAAGTCGATACGATCTCGAAGCCTCGAACGTTACTCGAACCATAACTTAGGCCTACTGCAATTCAACTACGTGGTCTTCAAAAAAGAACAGCCACCATATAACTTATATTGTTATCATGCGCTGTTGTAGGCGTGAAAAACGAACACAGTCGGTTAACTGTTAACTTCGCACAGCCCTACTTACGTAACGTAATTCTGACGTCCGTAATATCGTAATTACGCCGAGCTCTAATCGGTTAACCATTTACCGATTTTATTGACGGTTAACCGTTAACCAATACACATCCCTAATACTAGCAATTATAAATTACTAATCGGTATAGTTTTTAGTTTTTAACCCATGTTTAGGCAGAAAATTTTTGCTAATGAGGTGTAGATGTGCATGAATTTAACATAATTATATTCCTTTAACTGAATATCAAAACCAGTTTAATTTGTAAGTTATCGATCCATAACTTTATGCAAAATGTTTAAGCAGAAACAAACTAGATAGTTAGTGCATAAAATATACCAATATGTGGTTAGGGGTGGTTCTTGCATAAACATAGAGAACAAAATGTATTTCTTATAAAGTAGTGGTAAAACATGGGGTCGACACTTCTCAACTTGGGGTTCCGCAGACCCCCAGCGGCCACCAAAATAAGTTTGTAATAAAAAATAAGTTTGTAAAAAAAATAAGTTGGTAATAAAAAATGAGTTATTTGCACTGTTTCAAATAAGTCCAAACATTTGCTTATTTATCATAGTCATATTGTGAAATGAAAATACGTTTATGATTGTGACATTGTGATGTGATTACAAGACAGATTGCGATGAAAACACAGCTATACACAGGTTGATTTTAATTCGTTGGATAACACAACTTTTGCGGCGTAGCTTGTTAATTTAGAATAAGAAGAAATAAAATTATCTTAAAAACTTTGTGAGGGGTCAGAGACTGCTTTAAAGGGGTTCGCCAAGACAAAAAGGTTAAGAACCGCTGCTTTTATATTTGGGTGAAAAAATAGGTTGCTCATTTAGTAGGACTGTTTCTCATTTAAAATTCCTGCTAATTAAAAATCTAATAAATCTATCCTTATCACATTTGATCCAGACTTTCAGATATCTCAAGATATTCTCCATCCAGGTTAGGATCGACTGAAAATAAATCATACCCAATGGGATTAAACATGGTAAAATACATGCCTGAATAAACAAGTAGATATTTGTAGTGACAAAAGATTTAATTGTTTAGAGGAGCTACATTAGATTAACACACATTATTTAAAAAACAATTATTGTTCGTCATATTCTTAATGAGGAAAACTAAATTTAGCACATAAGCGAGTAAATTTACCTTATAAGCGAAGGAAGTAATTTTGTTTAACTCGGAAGTTTAATAAATATTTTGGGTTTAGTTTTTAGGTAAGATTCAAGTAAGTTTAGCGCAGAAAAGTAACGATTTGGGGAGAAATGTAACAAAACCTTCTCACAATGTTGGGTAGTTCTTTCAGCAAAATTATTTTTACAAGATTTATAAAAATCATATAAAAGATAACTTGTGATCTGTAAGAGGTTCTAAAAGAATCTAACAGACCAGATTAAGAATAATTGTATCATACAAACCATTGGACAATACCTACAAACATGTATACAACATGAAAAAGTAATAAGGATATGAGAATGAGCAGTTTGATTCCGTATTAAAACTTTTAACATATATTGCTCTAATCCAGTGCATTTAAATAAAGTCTTCAAGACACATCGTTCTAACACATCGTCTAATAATTTGGTACTATAAGGTATTCTAGTAATTACCTTTAAATTACAAAAATTGTACCTAGTTTAACAAATCATGTCAATTTTATCTAACTATTGGCTTATTTTTAAAATTTAAGTGTTACAAGATAAATCTTACCATGTATTCTATTCATTGTTGTATAGGATGATTCACAATCGGCTAGCATTCTATCACCTAAGAACAGGAAAAAGGTTCATTTGTGTAATTCTCGAGTTTTTCATATTACAACAAGAAACCATAAGGCTGCAAAAGAGAAAAAAGAGCAAAACAAATTAAAAAAATACTAAACACATAAAAATGTATACCAATTCAATTTTTTTTTAATTTAGGATTTGATAGGAGATTTATGTTTATTTTTATAAATTGGATGATATGGGAAGTTATACATTGCGGAAAAATCAGATAACCTTGTACCCACCATTGGGTAACCGAAGCTATTAAAGTGCATCGCATGTGATAGAGATTTAGTTTAACCCATAAATACAGTGGGTTTACAACAATTGTTTAATTACTTTGCCAAAAAATACATAACTTATTACAATGCAGAAGGACACAATTAAGGGCTTTTATTTTAGTTTTCTAGAATGTTCTTAGTTAGGATTATGCCTTAGATAAGTAATCAATAGTATTTGATTGTGTGCCCAAACTGTATTACTGACAGTTTCTAGAAAACAGAAATAATTAATTTCCTTAGTGTTTTAAAAAACATTTAAGTTGTTAACATTTGTCAGGATACTATGTATCGAATCTCGGGTTACCTATGCTGTAGTATTAATTTATTCTTCTGGGTTACACAAGAGTAAATGGTTTCGGCCCCACACCTTTCTGTCTGATCCTATGTATTAGTATAGACCCATTGGTCCGTACAGATATTAATTATACATATACAAAAATAAATTAATGTGAAAATCTTTTAAGTATTGTGCATCCTTAGTTAATCACTGCACCCGTGAAGTTTTGTTGTTTTTATCATCTTGATTTTAAGAAATCGAAAATCGGGTTACAAATCGTTTTTGAAGCCACACAACTCTTACTTGTTGGTGTTCTGAAGTTGTTCACTCCTTTTGTGCGTTTATTGTGATTTATAATATCTATATGTAATGGTAATACTTCATTAGTTAACAACAAATAACATCATTGTTTCATAGGATAGGATATTCATGTTTATCTCTGGGAATGGAAAAACCAAGAGGGTTAACACACAGGCAATCGTCAGATTACCTCCCGCCAACCGTCGAGTTACCAGAGCTATTGTAGTGTGTTGTGAATGATTCATACGTTCCTTTAACCCATTAATCCGCTGGCTCCGGGCAATGACAGTAAAGTGCCTTGCCCAAGGACACAACCGACTAGCTAGCGAACAGTTTTGCACCTGCAACCTTTCGATTGAAATTGCGACGCACTTAACCTCCAGGCTAACTCGGATAAATTATTGTAAAGTTAATAAAACACTTGAACATGATGTAGCAGTAAAAAACACTTTCTTAGACAATTTTTTAAAAACGTTAATCATTTCCAAGGAAATTGTAAAATTTACTAAAACTCTAGTAAAAATTAAGGGTAAGATCACATATAAGTTGTGGGTAAAAAAATACAAAATTATACTTAGAGACTTTGGCTCCAGATAGTCCGTTTCAATAACATCTGTCTCAGGGGAAAACCTTGATTCGGACACTAAAATTAGAAAAAAATGAAATCCGTTGATGTGATGCAGGTTATTCTCTTTACACACTTCGCTATAATACTTTTATTCACCCTTTTCTTTTGTATCCATTCTTTTTTATGTGTGTTTGCTTTTTTCTGTTTCTGTGGCGTTATGTTTCATTTGCTGTTATTTACTAGTTTTTTAAATTCTCCTTATTTCAATGAACTAGAAGGCAGTTTAACACTTAAATCATGTTTTCGTAAGAAAAAGGTTTAGACTATTCACATTAGTTTATGAGTTTTGCTTAGCTTGGGTTATGGAAAGACCCATAATTTTGACAGTAGATGATTTTTATTTTTATCAAAAATCTTACTTTAAATATACCTTTACAAATTTGTCTATTGCATATGTGGAAAGTATAATTAGTCACCTGGGTATGGGAATTTTCTTATCTTGTTGGCTTGTTTACTTTTGCGAACTGTGAAAATAAAACTTTATTTTTGCTTGCTCGGGTGGTTTTGTTGTGAAATGTACTAGTTACAAAGTTACTGCTCCCAAGTTTAAACTAACAAGTGCTTTATTGACATCTATACTTTGCAAAGATTTCACAAAACAAGTAATAAGGTTCGAAACATGCCAAACTGCAGGTATTTGTTTTCAGTCTTTGGTTTTTTGCAAAGTAGAAAACAATTAAAATAAACATAGAAATTGCTGATAAATAATTTACTTTAGCCATCACTATTTCTAAATACATTTTAGCTTGTTCCCTATTGGTTTCTTAAAGGCAAATTTTTAGGTTGTCCGAGTTACCTAACCACACACTTATTGGATATGGGTTAGTTTTTTTACAATATTGTTTTTTTACAATATTTTAGAATTCGCACCTGCAACCTTTCAGCTGAAAGGCGATGCACTAAACCTACAATCTAATTTATCGGACTGAGACATATAAAACCCAAATAATCCAAAATGACTTACTTGTGTGGGTTCTTAAATATAATTTACATTCTATAAAAAAAAGAATTCATTTTAATGTAACTACATCCTATAACTAGGTTTGTGCATTCATTCTTACATTTCATACATTGTGCTCGCTTTAAGATACACACCACAACTAGTATCATCAGTATGAGTAGCAATGAGAGCATCACGGCAAGAAGTAAGAAAGGCACAAAATAATCTTTCCCGTGAGTAACAGAAATTACCGGCGTCGAGACTTTCCCCAGGACATTTGCTGAAAAATGACAGGTTCACAATAAGATTGTCCGACCGGTTAGTCTGGCCGTTTAGTGCGGCTCCTTTTAGACAAAAGGTTGCAGGTTCAAAACTGGTAGCTAACTAGACGTTGGTTGTGTTCTTGGGCAAGGCACTTAACGGACATTGCCCCAACCCAGCGGAGTATTGGGTTCTACCAAATTGAAGGAACGTGTGAATCATACATAACATATTGCAATAGCTCTGGTAACCCGATGGTGAGCGCGAGGTGATTTGATTGCCCGTGTGTTAATCCCCTTGGTTTTCCCATTCACGGGGATAAACATGAAAATCCTTTTCTTATCTTAGTTATGGACAGTGGTATATTAAAGACCCATTCTCAAACTTGGTAATAATGGGCGTTATCAACCCTTAATAAAGGTGTAATACCATGGATATATCTTGTGATTATTATCTTGATGGTACAGACCCGAGCATTTAACTTTGATTTTATATCACAGCAATCATGATGGTTATTGTACTTGTAACCATGCTGCAACATGGTTCATTTGCAAAGCATTATGGGTTTCATATTACAAACACAGGCTGTGAAATAGTTATTTATTACACCCCTATTTTGCATTTGAGTTTTAAACAAATGTGAAGTTAAAAATATTTAAATACAAACCTGAAGTAAAAAAATTCTCATGTTTAAAAACATGTTCAAATACAGGTTGCTTTGGTTTGTCACTATTACAGGGTAGACAAGTAATTGGAGGGATAGTAGCCGCATCAGCCATATCTACAAACCGACATACGTTGTTGATTCTCATATACCCATCTGCGCATCCACACTGGAAAATGAATAATAATATTACTGAGATTGATTGGATAGGATAGGATATTGAGGATTTGCTGAGGATTGGATAGGATAGGATAATTATGTTTATCCTCGTGAATGGGAAAATAATGGGTTTAAAACACGGGCAATCGTCAGATCACCTCGCGCCCACCGTCGGGTTACCGGGGTTATTGCATTGTGTTGTATATGATAGACACGTTCCTTTAATTTGGTAGAACCCATTATTCCGCTGCGTTCAGGCAATCTCCGTAAAGTGCCTTGCCCAAGGACATAACTGACTTGCTAGCGACCAGTTTCGCACCTGCAACCGTTTAATACATAAAATTGTCAGATTACCTTACACACACATTCACATTACTGTGCAAGAATAAAGCGTTTCTTCAATTTGGTCCCAGGGACACCACATAACTAGCTAGGGACCAGTTTCAAACCTTCAATCGTTTGATGAAGATTATAATAAAAAAGGAAATAATTTAATCAAACACATCTCAAACACAATTTTTTCTTTATTAAAATTTATTTGAAAAAAGATGTTTGCAAGCTCTTTATGTCTATTTCAGAGCAAGAATAAAAGAATGTTTAAAATTCCCATTGCTCTATTGCTGTTATTCCTTTCTGGGATTAAATGTGTTTTATTATAACGTTTTTATTATCATGACATCTGGCAGTGTATAACAGGTATTGTGTATCTCAAATATTGACGCTCTGTTTTTATGCTTAGTTTCTGGGATACACTGTGAAAGGCAAACAAGGTGAAGGTACAATAGTAGGGTTTGTAATTACCTATAAAGAAATTTCCTTTGGGATACTTCCTATATGCAAACGTTTATATCGATTGAGGATATTCATTTGTATCGGTGTGAATGAGAAAACGTAAGGGGTGTTAATAGTGGCAACGATCACCTTACCTCGAGACTTAATAACAAAACGTTTTCACACAAGCAATCATCAGAATACCTTACAAATACATTAAAGAGCTTTCTTACAAAGAAAAGTATCACATCACCTCGAACTCAGCGTCGATAATAAACCGCATTATAACAGTTCTTACCACCGCCTGCTGGCTTGTAGTCCCAGCAAATACGGTGACTTCGTTTGGTCCATCACATACTCTCTGTGGAGCGCAATAGGAGTCTTTTGACCACCTGTAATTAATAGTTTAGCAGATTGCTTAACATGTATTATGCTCTATGCACATAAAGATCTTCTTTTAATATTATTATCCTTTTTTTTCTCAGTTTGCATCATATATTTAATTTTATATATTACAGTACACACGGAATAAGCTAACAAAACACTTTTTTATATTACTGCAGATAGGCATTCCTTTAAAATATTGATCAATAAAGAAAACCCAACTGGACTTTCATGTAGATTGTATTAATGAATATAATATAAATTTATTTTAATTTACCAAAAAGTATTTTGTGTATAAGGTGGATGGGATATTCATGTTTATTCCTGTAAATAAGGAAAACCAAGGGGCTTAACACACGGGCATCATCAAATCACCTTGCACACACTGTCGGCTACCGCAGCTATTGCAGTGTGTTGTATACACATGTTACTTCAATTTAGTAGAACCCATTAATACTGGGTTCAGGAAAGTTAATGACTAATGAGGACGCACATCACACACAAATTGATGCAAGAATCCGGCATGTTAGTCTGGCAGTTAAGTACGGCGCCTTTCAATCGAAAGGTTGCAGGTGCGAAACTGGTCGCTAGGTAGTCGGTTGTGTCATTGGGCAAAGCACTTTACGGACATTGCCTGAACCCAGCGGATTAATGGGTTGTACCAAATTGAAGAAACGTGTCTATCCTATATAACACATTGCAATAGGCCAATAGCTCCAGTACCGCACGGTGGACGCGAGGTGATCTGACGATTGCCTGTGTGTTAACCCTCTTTGTTTTCCCATTTACAGGAATAAACATGAATATCCTATTCTAAGGATCAATAAACAATTACATCAAATGCCTTGCATTGCAATAGCTCTGGGAACTTTACTGTAGGATGTAATTGTTAGATTTCCACTGACTGTGGGCATTAAACACATTATGCTGAACTTACTCAGTTGAGTAGTACCCTTCAGGGCATGGTACACATCGCGGCCATGTCTTCAAAGCACTTGCGCTCAATTCACATTTGTCCCATTCCGAATACTGAGAGTCGATCCTATACCCAGGTGGACACCGATAGCATTGATTGGGGATTGAAGTACCATCATCGGTGGGGTAGTTGTATGTTGGGAAATTCGGTTGCTGCATCTCAGGTAATCATCAAATATATTTTTAATGCACTGTATAAAAATCAATAGGCCTATAGGGGGAATTGTTATTTTTTAAATTTTATAAGTTAATTTACATATTCTAGGTGGTTACATTAATTTAGATTTAATCAATTTTTATTTTGCTAGCTTAATGATAGGATAGGATATTCATGTTTATCCCCGTGAATGGGAAAACCAAGTGGGTTAACTAGCTAGCGACCAGATCCACACCTGCAATCTTTCGATTGAAAGGCGACGCACTTAACGCTTAACCGCTAGACCAACCGGCCGGACGAATAGGCATATCCTAAAGTAATATAATACAACGACAATCAATAAACATATAACTGTCCAAACTGAATTTAAAAATCGTTTAAAGTCAAACCACCATAAACTTCTAAGAGTCAAACCACTATACACTCCACTGTTTACAACACAAATTTTATGCGGTGCCTCTAAATACTACAGGAGCGCTTGGACCGCTTGGAGCGCATGGAGCGCATGGAGCGCTTAAATCGCTTGGAGCGCTTGGAGCGCTTGGATCGCTTGGATCGCTTACTATACTTAGTAATTACAAAAGCCATGATATTAATGTTAGGGTTGGGGTTAAAGTTAGTTCTGGGGTTGAGATTAATGTTTGGGACAGGGTTAAAATTACTTTCCATAGCAATCTAAGTGATCCAAGCGATCCAAGCGCTCCAAGCGGTCCTGTAGTATTTAGAGGCACCCGTTCAAATCTGGATAATTAGGTTGAAAAGGTAAATTAGAATATTACGATATTAGGGAATTCCCCAGGGATAAAACCCCGAACTTTAGGTTTTGACATATCTAGATCATGACGTAAATGACAAAGTTTTATAGCGATCCCTTTACTTGTAGATGTCGGGGCAACAAGCTATGCCTGTCAATCGTTTGTTTTTACCAAACTGATCAAAATTGGAGCAACCTTTTTAAATATGCCCAAAAAAGCTATATTGTTAGAAATAAAACATTTCGGTTTTTAACGTCACAGGGGAATCCCCTGGATTTATCAACCAGCATTTGGGTTTCTGCAAATCTAGACCATGTGGTCTAAGAAACGACAAAGTTCCATTGCGATTTCATTATTGCTTCTGGTAGATGTCAGCGATACATGCCATGTCTGTCACAATCCTGATTCAGGAACATTTCTTTATTTTTTAGGGTATATTCCTAAGTAAATATTTTGTTTCTTCTAATTGGTAACTAACACACTTACATTTTATCAAATCGGATCAAAATTGGAGCATGCGTTCAAGCGATATGCCCAAAATAGCAATTTTTTTATAAAAAAAATACCGTTTTAGTTTTTCACCTGCAAGGGGAATTCCCTGAATATATCACCCAAAATTTTGGTTTCCGCATATCTAGACCATGATGTGTAACAAATGACAAAGTTTCATTGCGATTACATTACCCCAACCACATGCCATGCCTATCACAATCATGATTCAGGAACATATTTTCATTTTTTAGGGTATATTCCTAAGTAAATATTTTGTTTTCTTTTCTAATTGGTAAAGCAGTATGCTAACACACTTACATTTAATCAATTTGGATCAAAATTGGAGCAGGCGTTAAAGTTTTATGTCCAAAAAAGCTAAATTTTTAGACCAAAAATCCGTTTTAGTTTTTCACCTCCAAGAGGAATTCCCTGGATATATCAAAATTTTGGTTTCTGCATGTCTAAATCATGATGTGTAACATATGACAAAGTTTCATTGCGATTGCATTAACCCTTCTGGTAGATGTTGGAGTCACAAAAAAGAAAAAGAGAAAAAAACGGACAAAAACAATATGTGTCTCAGTTTTTACAATTGAAACCAATAATAACCACGTATATAAAACAACTAAATGTTTAGACAAAAAAAATCGCGCCAATGTAAGACAGTAGACGATGTCTATGTTTTTCCCGCCACCATTTTTATTTCTTATTTCACATTATGGACTATGTTTAATTATTCGTAATTTCTGTTGAATGCGTAGTTGTCCCACAGACACCACGTTAATACTGCGCACCTTATCGCTAAACTTACTAACGAACTAATAAAATCAACAAGACGCTGTCTCTGTACCTAACAACAACGTTAGGGAATTAAAAATAAGTATTAAACTACAGCATTTTTTTCTTTTAGTGGCTACTATTTAAGAATGTATCTTTTCAGTGAGAGACTAACGCATCGTCATTGCACGGTTCAACATGTAGTCGGGTAAGCATCGACGAATCGTTAGTTACGATTTTAAAGTATAAATATAAGTCCCGTTGTAAAAGAAAGAGGAACCAAATAAGTAAAATCCCCTTGTAGGTGCTGCTCATTTAATTTATGATATATAAATATTGACTTTACACGGTTTACGGGAAGTAGTTCAGCTTTATTATTAATATTTGATACGATGTGACTAACAGTTTCAAGTACAAAAATGCATAACCATAACCGGCTGGCTAATTTGTATTTTTATAAGTGGAGACGGGCTATGGGTTCGTTAAGCGTACCCGCCCTCGGAACCACATGAGCCTATAGGCTATACAGTCTGTGGATTTGTAAACACAGTGCTGTAAGCCTAGTTCTCTGTGTCTCTCTCCCGTGAAATGAGGTCCTTTCAATTTTATCAAAACAACCAAGAAGTTTTAAATATAGCTAGATTTGTTTCATGTAGTGTCTGCACAAAGTTGAAAATGTTCTTGTTAAATTACCATGTTAGTTATTTGGAAACTGTCCACGCGCATTTTGTTTCAATACGAAAATGCCTAAGGCTAATTGATGAATTTACCACCACGAATAACTTTAGTAAACAAGTGGCCTTGTTATCCATATAAAGTGATTTACTTGTATGTTGTAATATAGGCAACAGTTAAAATGAAACATAAAATACATTTTTTAGTTTATTTTTTGTTTCTTCGTAGTAATAATAAAAATACAAAAATAAATGGTAACACTGCAATGGTTTAAACTCGCCAAGTAAACAAACCTGATATAATATAGTAAAAAACAGACGTGGGTGTTGTTTATAAAATAGAAAAAAACTGTTAAATTTGTAATTTTTTATTTAAACTTTAACTGTGATCAAACCTTGAACCAATTTAGTAGTGCGAAGCATATCTCGTCCTTCCTTTCTTAAGCAAGCCGTGTTTATATAAATATGTGCTAAAGCTACATCTCGTTTGATCTTTTAAATACTTGCGTTTTACTCAGTCTTTATTCACAGGAGAACACAAAAATAGACACAAAAATGTGGAATTTCTTCTCGCATGTAATGATGATTGTTTTTTTTCAACTGCGTAAGTTTCGAAACCATGACGGATTCGTCATCTGTTTTTGTATAGAAATTGTTTAAAAAAGTTGGTACACCGAAACTAATCCCATTTTTCATTTCTAAGGCTAGCCATGCTTATAATGTGTGCCTTATTAATTCGTTGTATTCGCAAAGGAAGCCACCTCCTATTTTGATATTTATTTGTTTCGCTCAGTCCTAAACCACGAGATTACACAAAATAGTACAACCATATTGAAATCTCTTGCCTCTGTAATTTCATTTGTGTTTTAACACGGTTATTTTCAAAACCGTGACGGGTTTGTCATCTGTTTATGTATGGATTTTGGTAATGAATCGGTAGAGTTATAAACCATTCGATCACAGAAACGGGAGCTTTGTTTCGTGTTTTGTACGTTTGAGCGAGAATACGTGACCGTCACACAAAAGTGTCGAACTGTGCACCCGATCCGTCCGAAAAGTACCGCTTAGAACGGGCTGTGTAACGTTTTTAAAGCCGCTATAAGCGGACTGTGTTACTAACATGGTAACATGTGTTACGTTTTGCAATTTTAAGCAAGACAATTTCTAACACAGCGTCACATCACGTGACGCAAAGGCGATGTAAACAGTAGTGCTTTCGTACCAGTTTTTTTGTACAATTTAGTTTCGAATAACATTATGCTGAGCAAGAAATCGTGTTTGTTCGTTTTTAAAGTTGGGTAAGTAAGTAGTCAGACATTTATTTAATGGGTTAAATTGGTCGCACAACTGAATTTCTAGAGAAACTTACAGCTATTGCCCGAGCTTTTTTTGGTTTATCTCCACTCTTTGAGGGGAACCAAATGTCGTGCTACCAGATCCATAACAGCCTACTGTTTGTTATGCCTACTAAACCTGTAACATACCTGTTACCAATCTATTTTTATGTGTATCTGGGGGCCGGGGTTATGTTACCCTGTATATGTCGTATGCATGGGGGTATGTTGCCCTGTATTTGTGGTATGTCTGGGGTAGTATTGCCTTGTATTTGTCGTATGCCTGGGATTGTGTTGCCCTATATTTGTCTCATGCCTGGGGTAGTGTTGCCCTGCATTTATAGTTTGCCTGGGGCAGTGTTGCCCTGTATTTGTGGTATGCCAGGGGTTGTGTTGCCCTATATTTGTCGCATGTCTGGGGTAGTGTTGCCCTGTATTTGTGGTATGGCTGGGGTTGTGTTGCCCTGTGTTAGTCGTATGCCTGCGGGTGTGTTGCCCTGTATTTGTTGTATGCCTAGGGTAGTGTTGCCCTATATTTGTCGTGTGCCTGGGGTAGTGTTGCCCTATATTTTTCGTATGCCTGGGGCAGTGTTGCCCTGTATTAGTCGTATGCCTGTGGGTGTGTTGCCCTGTATTTGTTGTAAGTGTGGGGTAGTGTTGCCCTATATTTGTCGTATGCCTGGGGTAGTGTTGCCCTGTATTAGTCGTATGCCTGGGGTGTGTTGCCCTGTATTAGTCGTATGCCTAGGGTTGTGTTGCCCTGTATTAGTCCTATGCCTGGGGGTGTGTTGCCCTGTATTTGTTGTATGCCTGGGGTAGTGTTGCCCTATATTTGTTGTATGCCTGGGGTAGTGTTGCCCTGTATTAGTCGTATGCCTGTGGGTGTGTTGCCCTGTATTTGTTGTATGCCTGGGGTAGTGTTGCCCTATATTTGTTGTATGCCTGGGGTAGTGTTGCCCTGTATTAGTCGTATGTCTGGGGGTGTGTTGCCCTGTATTAGTCGTATGCCTGGGGGTGTGTTACTGTGTTGCCCTGTATGCATTGTATGCCTGGGGTAGTGTTGCCCTGTATGCATTGTATGCCTGGGGTAGTGTTGCCGTATATTTGTGGTATGCCTGGGGTGGTGTTTCCGTATATTTGTGGTATGCCTGGGGTGGTGTTGCCCTGTATTTGTTGTATGCCTAAGGGTGTGTTGCCCTCTATACATGGTATGCCTGGAGTAGTGTTGCCCTGTATTTGTCGCATGGCTGGGGTAGTGTTGCCCTGTATTTGTGGTATGCCTGGGGTAGTGTTGCCCTGTATTTGTGGTATGCCTGGGGTAGTGTTGCCCTATATTTGTCGCATGCCTGGGGTAGTGTTGCCCTGTATTTGTCATATGCTTGGGGTAGTGTTGCCGTATATTTGTGGTATGCATAGGGTAGTGTTGCCCTGTATTTGTCGCATGCCTGGGGTAGTATTGCCCTGTATTAGTCGTATGCTTGGGGGTGTGTTACTGTGTTGCCCTGTATGCATTGTATGCCTGGGGTTGTGTTTCCCTGTATTTGTCGTATGCCTGGGATAGTGTTGCCCTATATTTGTCGTATGCCTGGGGTTGTGTTGCCCTGTATTTGTGGTATGCCTGGGGTAGTTTTCCCCTTTATTTGTCGCATGCCTGGGGTAGTGTTGCCCTATATTTGTCATATGTTTGGGGTAGTGTTGCCCTGTATTTGTGGTATGCCTGGGGTAGTTTTCCCCTATATTTGTCGCATGCCTGGGGTAGTGTTGCCCTATATTTGTCATATGCATGGGGTAGTGTTGCCGTGTATTTGTGGTATGCCTGGGGTGGTGTTGCCCTGTATTTGTCATATGTGTGTGGTTGTGTTGCCCTTTATTAGTTGTGTGCCTGGGGGTGTGTTGCCCTCTATACATGGTATGCCTGGGGTAGTGTTGCCCTGTATTTGTGGTATGCCTAGGGTAGTGTTGCCCTGTATTTGTCGTATGCCTAGGATAGTGTTTCCCTGTTGTATTTGTCGTATGCGGGTGGTTATGTTGCCATGTATTTGTGGTATGCCTGGGATAGTGTTGCCCTGTATTTGTCGTATGCCTGGGGTAGTGTTGCCCTGTATTAGGCGTATGCCTGAAGGTGTGTTGCCCTCTATACATGGTATGCCTGGGGTAGTGTTGCCCCATATTTGTGGTATGCCTGGGGTAGTGTTGCCCTGTATTAGGCGTATGCCTGGGGTAGTGTTGCCCTGTATTTGTCGCATGTCTGGGGTAGTGTTGCCTTGTATTTGTCGTATGCTTGGAGTAGTGTTGCCCTGTATTTGTGGTATGCCTGGGGTAGTGTTGCCCTGTATTAGGCGTATGCCTGGGGTAGTGTTGCCCTGTATTTGTCGCATGTCTGGGGTAGTGTTGCCTTGTATTTGTCGTATGCTTGGAGTAGTGTTGCCCTGTATTTGTGGTATGCCTGGGGTAGTGTTGCCATATATTTGTGCTATGCCTGGGGTAGTGTTGCCCTGTATTTGTCATATGCCTGGGGTAGTGTTGCCCTGTATTTGTGGTATGCCTGGGGTAGTGTTGCCATATATTTGTGCTATGCATGGGGTAGTGTTGCCCTGTATTTATCATATGCCTGGGGTAGTGTTGCCATATATTTGTGGTATGCATGAGGTAGTGTTGCCATATATTTGTGGTATGCCTGGGGTAGTGTTGCCCTGTATTTGTCGTATGCCTGGGATAGTGTTGCCATATATTTGTGGTATGCATGGGGTAGTGTTGCCCTGTATTAGTCGTATGCCTGGGATAGTGTTGCCATATATTTGTGGTATGGCTGGGGTAGTGTTGCCCTGTATTAGTCGTATGCCTGGGGTAGTGTTGCCATGTATTAGTCGTATGCCTGGTGTAGTGTTGCCCTATATTTGTCATATGCCTGGGGTAGTGTTGCCCTGTATTTGTAGTATGCCTAGGGTGGTGTTGTAGTATATTTGTGGTATGCCTGGGGTAGTGTTGCCCTGTATTTGTCATATGCCTGGGGTAGTGTTGCCCTGTATTTGTCGCATGCCTGGGATAGTGTTGCCATATATTTGTCGTATGCCTGGGGTAGTGTTGCCCTGTATTTGTCGTATGCCTGGGAAAGTGTTGCCATATATTTGTGGTATGGCTGGGGTAGTGTTGCCCTGTATTTGTCGTATGCCTGGGGTAGTGTTGCCATGTATTTGTGGTATGGCTGGGGTAGTGTTGCCATGTATTTGTGGTATGGCTGGGGTAGTGTTGCCCTGTATTTGTCGTATGCATGAGGTAGTGTTGCCCTATATGTGTGGTATGCCTGGGGTAGTGTTGCCATATATTTGTGGTATGGCTGGGGTAGTGTTGCCCTGTATTTGTCGTATGCCTGGGGTAGTGTTGCCATATATTTGTGGTATGCCAGGGGTTGTGTTGCCCTATATGTGTGGTATGCCTGGGGTAGTGTTGCCATATATTTGTGGTATGCATGAGGTAGTGTTGCCATATATTTGTGGTATGCCTGGGGTAGTGTTGCCCTGTATTTGTCGTATGCCTGGGATAGTGTTGCCATATATTTGTCGTATGTTTGGGGTAGTGTTGCCCTGTATTTGTCGTATGCCTGGGGTAGTGTTGCCATGTATTTGTGGTATGGCTGGGGTAGTGTTGCCCTGTATTTGTCGTATGCATGAGGTAGTGTTGCCATATATTTGTGGTATGCCTGGGGTAGTGTTGCCCTGTATTTGTCGTATGCCTCGGATAGTGTTGCCATATATTTGTCGTATGCCTGGGGTAGTGTTGCCCTGTATTTGTCGTATGCCTGGGGTAGTGTTGCCATGTATTTGTGGTATGCCTGGGGTAGTGTTGCCCTGTATTTGTCATATGTCTGGGGTAGTGTTGCCGTATATTTGTGGTATGCCTGGGGTAGTGTTGCCCTGTATTTGTTGTATGCCTGAGGAAGTGTTGCCCTATATTTGTGGTATGAATGGGGTAGTGTTGCCGTATATTTGTGGTATGCCTGGGGTAGTGTTGCCCTGTATTAGTCATATGCCTGGGGTAGTGTTGCCGTATATTTGTCGTATGCTTGGGGTAGTGTTGCCGTTTATTTGTGGTATGAATGGGGTAGTGTTGCCGTATATTTGTGGTATGCCTGGGGTAGTGTTGCCCTGTATTAGTCATATGCCTGGGGTAGTGTTGCCGTATATTTGTGCTATGCCTGGGGTAGTGTTGCCCTGTATTTGTCATATGCCTGGGGTAGTGTTGCCGTATATTTGTCGTATGCTTGGAGTAGTGTTGCCGTATATTTGTGGTATGAATGGGGTAGTGTTGCCCTGTATTTGTCATATGCCTGGGGTAGTGTTGCCCTGTATTTGTGGTGGCTAAGCACTGTATACATGAAATGCCTACGCGTGATGTGAACAAGTGATTTGATGTGAACAAGTGGTTTGCGCTGTATTCTCGTGTGTATATGTGGGTGGGGATCTGCCCTGTATTTGACCGATAAGCTTTCTACATTCGTACCCAACAATTGATTAAAACAGATGTTTACATATTGGATCACTAAAAATCTAAAATAATATTAATATTGTAATACATGGTAAACATTATGCCCCTTTTTGCAGGTTCAAATAAAAAAAAAATTAAAGACACAAGCTTAAAATTCAAATTCAAAATGATTTCAATAAAAAATTAGGTAGGTATGTCAAACATTTGACTATGTTTTTATTCCAATTTTATATAGCCTTCAAATGTGATTTACATAATTCTTTAAGCTTTTCACTATCACAAGATTAAAATCACGCCAAAAATAAAATAAACGGTATTTTTCAGTGAAAGCAGTGAGATCAATGTCATGAATGCCACATCTTGGAGCAGTGGAATAAAAATGACAGAATATATACAAGAAGGGTACATGGCCGCCAAGCTAAAACAAAATTGGTATGTCGCAAATATTTCCTACGCTATGTTTTTACCTTAAAAATAAGTATTCAATAATAAGTAATAAACTTTGTACATCAACTCGATTTGGATATTCATGTTTTATCCCTGTGAATAAGAAACGCAAAGGGCGTTGACGCACGGGCAATCGTTAGATTACCCCTCGTTCGCCGTCGGGTTACCGGAGCTAATTTATTGCGTTTTATATGATTGAGTCGTTCTCTCAGTTTTAGTAAAACCTAAGATTCCGCTGGGTTCAGTCCGGTAAGTGCTTTACCCAAGCACAGAACCAACTATATGGAGACCAGTTTCGAATATGCAATATAGGCGACGCACGAACCCACCAAGTTATTAGAAGTAATTACAACCGATTAAACACTTGTTTTCTGCAGATCTGGCGACGCTGTCACGTTAACCCTAGAAGAGGTTACGGAAGACGACAATTTACTTCTGTATATGAAAAATTTAATAAACTTCTAATTTGTCGTACACTTCGTTTGTTGAATTATAAAGTAATTTCTTGTCAGGGCAGTTAAGCTTATATTTGTCGTGGCGTGCTGATTAAACCACGCATAATTGGACAAGATAGGTGCATTTATGTAGAAAACCTACACATATATGAGTTTAAATGGATGTAATGATAATTTTTCAAATTTTATGTAATTACAACAATTTGTCAATTTAGGTACGCTAAAGCTGTTTGATTTTAACCTGAAGCAACATATTGAAAATTATGATGCAGTGTAAGTGCGTTACTGGCGGACTTAAACCATGAACACGTGTGATATTCTGTCATTTACCAATCTTCATGAACTTAACACAAAGATTTGTCGATTAAGGTAGACTAAACTACGATTTTATTTAAACCGAAGGCGAATATGATGAAAATTTGACATCGTATGGGTGCGATAGCCCCTGTTTATAAAGAAAAATCGAGATAAGATGTTTATTTTGAGGAAACAAGGTAACAAATGTGTTAT
Source organism: Ciona savignyi (assembly GCA_000149265.1). Taxonomy (NCBI): domain Eukaryota; kingdom Metazoa; phylum Chordata; class Ascidiacea; order Phlebobranchia; family Cionidae; genus Ciona; species Ciona savignyi. The sequence goes on along the minus strand of CH002915.1, from coordinate 200,361 downwards.
CTAACCATCAACCAATTTTTAAGTACAGTAATTGCAACAACAAATCGTCAATTGAAGTACACCAAATCTGTTTAATTACAATCCGAAGCGAACGTATTAATAATTCGACGTTGCATAAAGTGGGTTTAGTGGCTCTATGTTAAAAGAAATTTGCAAAATTTACAATTATAGTTCGGAAACAAGTTTGTAAATGTGTTATTCCATATATTTGTAATTTGATTACCAAACTTGTGTTACTTTGTTTTACAGTGTTGCTTTGCAGCCAAGGACTGACTCTTGAAATTAGGTTGCATTTTCACAAAAGTCGATAAAATATTGAGTTAGGTTGGCGTGCGACCATAGGTTTATGATATTTTTTTAATTAACTCAACAAGATATTCCTACAAAGTAAATAAGAGTGCTTATAAAGTTTAATAAACACGTTGATTTTAAAGATGGTCCAAGAATTCGTGAAACTGCAGTTCCTTTTTAAGTCGGTCAGTATAACGGCGAGCTACATGATGGGCGTCTCAATAAGTTAACCTGTCAAGATGTCGCATTGCAGTCAGTTGGAGTTCGTTGCAAGTCAGATAACTAGATGATACGTATGTTGCTGTTACTATTTGGACAAAATTTGAGAAATACCCCTATCTTTTTATTTCGTTATAAAAAATTAATCGGGGAGGTTGGCGCGCGACTACAGAACTACGGTCACTTTGCATTAAACTTTTCAAGATGTCGCTCTGTTGGCGAGGTTAGTGCATTCGAATTTAGAAGTATTAGGACGAAATCACGTGTTGTAAAGATGGTAAAAAAATGTAGTACCTCAATTGTTTCTAAATTAACTGAAGTAGTTTCGGTAATCCGTATCGCATGTAACGATATCTTGTCACATGTAATATAACAAACCCCTATTTTCGCATTATTGGCGGAAATGGATTTAATAACCCAAATCCTATAAGCCTGGTGATTTCTAGGTTTTCTACAAAAATGCACCTATCTTGTCCAATTGTGAGTGGTTTAATCAGCACGCCACGACACACATAAACATGCAGAATATCAACGTAAAAACTTAACTGCCCTGACAAGAAATTACTTTATAATTTAACAAACGAAGTGTACGACAAATTAGAAGTTTATTAAATTTTTCATATACAGAAGTAAATTGTCGTCTTCCGTAACCTCTTCTAGGGTTAACGTGACAGCGTCGCCAGATCTGCAGAAAACAAGTGTTTAATCAGTTGTAATTACTTCTAATAACTTGGTGGGTTCGTGCGTCGCCTATATTGCATATTCGAAACTGGTCTCTATATAGTTGGTTCTGTGCTTGGGTAAAGCACTTACCGGACTAAACCCAACGGAATAATGGGTTTTACTAAACCTGATAGAACGACTCAATCATATAAAACGCTCTAAATTAGCTCCGGTAACCCGACGGCGAACGAGGGGTAATCTAACCTAGTCCGGCCCGATGGTAATCTAGTCCGGCCCGATGGTCTAGCGGTTAAGTGCGTCGCCTTTCAATCGAAAGGTTGCAGGTGCGAAACTGGTCGCTAGCTAGTCGGTTGTGTCCTTGGGCAAGGCACTTTACGGACATTGCCTGAACCCAGCGGATTAATGGGTTCTACTAAATTGAAGGAACGTGTCTATCATATACAACACACTGCAATAGCTCCGGTAACCCGACGATGGGCGCGAGGTGATCTGACGATTGCCCGTGTGATAACCCCTGGGGGTTTCCCATTCACGGAGATAAACATGAATATCCTATCCTATCCTATCCTAACGATTGCCCGTGCGTCAACGCCCTTTGCGTTTCTTATTCACAGGGATAAAACATGAATGTCTAAACGAGTTGCTGGACAAAGTTTATTATTTATCAATGATTACCTAATTTTTAAAGAGAAAAACATAGCGTAAGAAATATTTGTGACATACCAATTATTTTTGCTTGGTGGCGAGGTGCCTTCATCTTGAATATATTCTGTCATTTTTATTCCACTGCTCCAAGATTTGACATTCATGACATTGATCTCACTGCTTCCACTAAAACAAATACCGTTTATTTTATTTTACCGTGATTTTAAGCTTGTAATAGTGAAAAGCTTAAAGAACTATGTAAATCACATTTGGAGGCTATATAAAATTTTAATAAAAACATAGTCAAATGTTTAACATACCTACCTAATTTTTTATTGAAATATCTTAAATCTTACTTTTAAGCTTGTATCTTTAATTTTTCTTATTTGAACCTGTAAAAGGGGGCATAATGGTTACCATGTATTACAATATTCATATTTTTAGTTCTATATTGATTCAATATGTAAACATCTGTTTTAATCAATTGCTGGATACAAACGTAGAAAGCTTATTAGTCAAATACAGGGCAGATCCCAACCCGCATATACACATGACCACAACGCCCCCCAGCCATACGACAAATACAGGGCAACACTACCCCAGGCACATGAAAAATACAGGGCAACACTACCCCAGGCATACCCCAAATACAGGGCAACATAACCACCCCCATACGACAAATACAGGACAACACTACCCCAGGCATAGGACAAATACAGGGCAACACAATCCCAGGCATACCATGTATAGAGGGCAACACACCCCCAGGCACACAACTAATACAGGGAAACACAACCACACACATATGACAAATACAGGGCAACACCACCCCAGGCATACCACAAATACACGGCAACATTACCCCATGCATATGACAAATACAGGGCAACACTACCCCAGGCATGCGACAAATATAGGGCAACACTACTCCAGGCATACCACCAATACAAGGCAACACTACTCCAAGCATATGACAAATACAGGGCAACACTACCCCAGGCATGCGCCAAATATAGGGCAACACTACCCCAGGCATACCACAAATACAGGGCAACACTACCCCAGGAATACCACAAATACAGGGCAACACTACCCCAGGCATGCGCCAAATATAGGGCAACACTACCCCAGGCATACCACAAATACAGGGCAACACTACCCCAGGAATACCACAAATACAGGGCAACACTACCCCAGGAATACCACAAATACAGGGCAACACTACCCCAGGCATGCGCCAAATATAGGGCAACACTACCCCAGGCATACCACAAATACAGGGCAACACTACCCCAGGAATACCACAAATACAGGGCAACACTACCCCAGGAATACCACAAATACAGGGCAACACTACCCCAGGCATGCGCCAAATATAGGGCAACACTACCCCAGGCATACCACAAATACAGGGCAACACTACCCCAGGAATACCACAAATACAGGGCAACACACCCTGGGCATAACACAAATATACGGCTACACTACCCCAGCATATGATAAATACAGGGCAACACTACCCCAGGCATGCGACAAATATAGGGCAACACTACCCCAGCCATACGAAAAATACAGGGCAACACTACCCCAGGCATGCAACAAATATAGGGCAACACAACCCCAGGCATGCAACAAATATAGGGCAACACTACCCCAGGCATGCGACAAATACAGGGCAACACTACCCCAGGCATACCATGTATAGAGGGCAACACACCCTTAGGCATACAACAAATACAGGACAACACCAGCCCAGGCATACCACAAATAGGTCTACAGGGCAACACCACCCTGGCCCTGGGCATACCACAAATATACGGCAACACGACCCCAAGCATATGACAAATACAGGGCAACACTACCCCAGGCATGCGACAAATAAAGGGGAAAACTACCCCAGGCATACCACAAATACAGGGCAACACAACCCCAGTCATACGACAAATACATGGCAACACAACCCCAGGTATGCAACAAATATAGGGCAACACAATCCAAGGCATACAATGCATACAGGGCAACACAGTAACACACCCATAGGCATACGACTAATACAGGGCAACACACCCCCAGGCATACGAGTAATACAGGGCAACACTACCCCAGGCATACGACAAATATAGGGCAACACTACCCCAGGCATACGATGAATACAGGGCAACACTATCCCAGGCATATGACAAATACAGGGCAACACTACCCTAGGCCCCCGACCAATCTAGGGCAAGTCGGCGCCCGTGCATGAGACAGATATATAACGTCTACTAGTGTGGGTGGATTGCAAATACTGTTACACCCTATGGCTGACATATGTGGATCCTAGACTAGTATGTGAATAATGATAGACATCCACAAGCCGTACTTGGCAGTAAGGTAAAGGTGTACATATC
>CH002915.1:153352-184478 GCA_000149265.1 Ciona savignyi | reverse complement strand
TGTTCATTTAAGCAATTATTGGGCATACAAGGAATGCATACTGGTCTAATGTAGTCAGTGTAATTAACCCAACCAAAGCTGTTAGGAACATCCAACCAAAGGTTCTTATCTTGATTTAACCTCACCTGCTGGCCAAGTTCAATCTGAGAAAGAACAAATAAAAGATTAGAAAAAAACAAACAAAAAATTAGATACAGATATTATTGGATTTGAAATAAGCATAAATACTAGTATAAAAGTCCGACAGATTAGTCTGGTGGTTAATGCGTTGCCTTTTAGCCGAAGAGTTGCAGACTCGAAGCGGGTCGTTGGATATTTGGTTGGGCAAGGCACTTAACGGACATTACCTGAACCCAGCGGATTAATGGGTTCTACCAAATTTAAGGAACATGTCTATTACATGCAACACACTGCAATAGCTCCGGTAACCTGACGGCCGCGAGGTGATCTGAAGTGTTAGGTTTTCCCATTCAGGAGGATAAACATGAATGTTCTATCCTATCTTACTACAATATAGTAAAACGAAATAATTCAATTGATTTAGTTAATGTCTGTTACCGATCAATTAGTTTTAAACATCTACTTTTTCGTCTGTAAGACAGCATATTAACTCAGTAGATTGATGTTTTTTGACAAATTAAAGAATTATCTAAATCATTCACAACACACTGCAATAGCTCAAATAACCAGACAGTGGGCGTGAGGTGATCTGTGATTACAGGTATGTTAACGCTCTTTCATTTAAGGGGATAAACATGAACATCATAACCTTAACATGAACATCATAACCTATACTATCTTACCAGTGCAATGTCATAGTCCAAATTATTATAGTCGTAGTTTGGATGCTTTACTACCCGCTCAACATTAAAAACTGTAATCGTTGGACTAAGCTTTGTCACAAAGTCATTCCGACTAAGTGGTCGCCTGTAAAAACCTGAAGTGAAAATATGATGTCTTTATCCAAATCAGTTTGGTTTTTGTAGAATTATACTGGAATAAATAAGTTTAAATTTCTCTAAAAAACACTTAAAGAGCAAGCAAACTATTTGTTTTAATTAATATAATAATAATCCAATCACATGTATATATGATGAAACAATTGCAATTTTAATTATACTCATTATCCACTGATACTAAAGGATTTTTTTTAGTTTTAAATTAAAATTGTATAAAAACATTTATTTTGTTTTGTTTTGTAATTGTTTTTTAACAATTAGAAAAAAAGGTTTTGATAATGCATTTAGGGCAAGGCACACTTGCCTCAACTCAGCAGATTAATAGGTTCTACTAAATTAAAGGAACATGTAAATCATACATTACACAGTGAAAAAGCTCCGGTAACCCGAGTATTAACCCCTTTGGTTTTCCCATTCAAGGGTATAAACATAAATATACTATTCTATTCAGCTTTAGGCTATTATACGGCAAAGATATAATTCTTACCAAATGTAACTCGGAAATTCTTGTACCACTGGTTATTATCTTCCTCCAAGTCTGCAAACAGATGGTAAGCTGTCAGAACCCATTTATTGTTGATAATTGATCCACCACCACGAAAGTTGGCGACAGAGTAACTCTGAAACACAGAATAAGTTTTGGGAGAGGATGTTTTGAAATGGGTCAAAGATATTACAGCAAGGCTGTTACTGATATACCTCCAATTTTTATGAAACCGCTGGAATCAAAAAAGGTTTTTAAAGTAATTTGCATGAGAAGATAAAAATCAAAGAAAATATAAAAGCCAAGAAAATAATCCAGGTAAATCTATGAATTTTCGAAAAAACACCACCAAAACTCAAAATTTGAAACCGCAGACTAAAGAAAGGGTTTTAAAGTAATTTGCCTGAAAAGGTAAAAAGCCAAAAAAATAATCCAGGTAAATCTATGAATTTTTGAAAAAAACACCACCCCAAAACTCAAAATTTGAAACCGCAGACTAAAGAAAGAGTTTTAAAGTAATTTGTATGAGAAGGTAAAAAGCAAAGAAAATAATCCAGGTAAATCTATGAATTTTGGAAAAAACACCACCCAAAACTCAAAATTTGAAACTGCAGACTAAAGAATGGGTTTTAAAGTAATTTGCAAAAGAAGGTAAAAAGCAAAGAAAACAATCTAGGTAAATCTATAAATTTTCGAAAAAACATCACTCAAAACTCAAAATTTGAAACTGCAGACTAAAGAAAGAGTTTTAAAGTAATTTGCCTAAGAAGGTAAAAAGCAAAGAAAATATCCAGGTAAATCTATGAATTTTTGAAAAAAACACCACCCAAAACTCAAAATTTGAAACCGCAGACTAAAGAAAGAGTTTTAAAGTAATTTGCCTAAGAAGGTAAAAAGCAAAGAAAATATCCAGGTAAATCTATGAATTTTTGAAAAAAAAACACCACCCAAAACTCAAAATTTGAAATTGCAGACTAAAGAAAAGGTTTTGAAGTAATTTGCCTAAGAAGGTAAAAAGCAAATAAAAAAATCCATGTAAATCTATGAATTTTCGACAAAAACACAAAATTTGAAACCGCAGACTAAAAAAAGGGTTTTAAAGTAATTTGCATGAGAAGGTAAAATACCAAGAAAATTCAGGTAAATCTATAAATTTGCGAAAAAACACCACGCAAAACTCAAAATTTGAAACTGCAGACCAAAGAAAGGGTTTTAAAAAGTAATTTGCCTAAAAAGGTAAAAGGCAAAGAAAATAATCCAGGTAAATATATAAATTTTCGAAAAAAACACCATCCACTCACTTTGTGTACATGAGGCTGATCAGCTTTAACTGTTATAATTGCTTGCCATGGCCAAGCCCTGTCGACAGCTTTTGAACCCCCCAGAACTCGACCAAACGTTGCCCTGTTTTTCACACTCCCCACATCCCCAGCCTGTCCACACTTGCTGTAGTCTATTGGGAAATATTTTATACATTTTTAGGATAGGATGTTTTTGTTTGACTGAATACAAAAGATGGATTTTATACACAGGCAATTATTGAATTAACTTGAGAATACATAATCGTCAGAATTGGTCAGATTTTCCCAACATAGATTTACAGTAACTATTGTAGTGTGTTGGGCATAGTTTAGGCTAAGTATGAATTTTTTTACGAGGTAGGATAGGATGATCATGTTTATCTCCGTGAATGGGAAAACCAAGGGGCTTAACACACGGCTAATCGACAGATCACCTCTCGCCCACCGTTGGGTTACCGGAGCTATTGCAGTGTATTGTATATTATAGACATGTTCCTTCAGTTTGGTAGAACCCATTAATCCGGTGGGATTAGGCAATATCCATAAAGTGCCTTGCCTGAGGACACAACCGACTAGCTAGCGACCAGTTTCGCACCTGCAACCCTTAGATTGAAAGGTGTCGCACCAAATCACTAGACTAATCGGTCAGACAAAGTACACTTAATTTATATTCAGGTTCAGGTAGTTATTTTAAAATTGGGTACATTAATTTACATATTTGGAAATACTAATTTCAATTTAAGTGAACATAATTTATACTTGGGTTCAGTAATTTTTAAATTGGGTGCATTGTATTTTAAAATTGAATACACTTATATTAAATTGAGAAAATATTGTTTTATTATTGGGTACTCTTAAGTTTATAATTGGGTACACAAAATCTCTATTTTGATACACTTATTCTAGAATCAGTAAGTTTAAAACTGGATACTCATTATTCAATATAAGTGTATTCAATAAACGCCTTACAATTGAAAGGTTGCATGTTCAAACTGGTCGCAAGTTAGTCGGTTGTGTCCTTGGGCAAGGCACTTAACAGACATTGCCTAAACCCAGCGGAATAATTGGTTCTACTAAATTAAACGAACGTGTAAATCATACACAACACACTGCAATAGCTCCGGTAACCTGGTGGTGCGTGCGAGGTGATCTGACGATTGCCTGTGTGTTAACTCCCTTGGTTTTCACATTCACAGGGATAAACATGAAAATCCTATTCTATCCTATTGAGTACTAACATTAAGAATTTACATTCATACTAATTACAACAACAAAAAAACAACTTACCGATTCTTACATCAATAACCTGGTCGATGTAGGTTTGAAGCAGATGAAAGCTTTCGATTCTGACAAAATTTTCCGGTTTATTACCCGCAAGACCTTTAAGTTCCTTTAACGCGTTTCTAGCAATTCGGCCACCCCTTCTACACACTTCACAGGAGGAGATACTGTAGAACTGTTCGAATTGCACATTAGTGAAGGTTTGACGGCCTTTTGATATTTATTAAATTATATCATTTTTTCAATGTTGTGTTTTAACGACTGTTCGTTTTGCCGTCTTTTCCTGTTCCCGTGTCTCTATATTTATTAAATTATATCCTTTTTTCAATGTTGTGTTTTAACGACTGTTCGTTTTGCCGTCTTTTCCTGTTCCCGTGTCTCTATATTTATTAAATTATATCCTCTTTTCAATGTTGTGTTTTAACGACTGTTCGTTTTGCCGTCTTTTCCTGTTCCCGTGTCTCTATATTTATTAAATTATATCCTTTTTTCAATGTTGTGTTTTAACGACTGTTCGTTTTGCCGTCTTTTCCTGTCCCCGTTATTTTATGCGCTTGACATTTTTAAATACTGGGGAAAAAAATGAATAAACTAGTGAAGAAAAACGAAGTGTTGGGCTTGCGGAGTGTATTTTGATGAAATATTGCCTTGTTCTTTTAGCATTTGATAAAAATAAAAAATAATAAACTTTTGATTTTGGCTAATTGAAATTAAATGCTAATAGTGGAACAAAATTAATTTATTAATCATCTATTAACTAAAAAAACAGGTTTTTCTACATTTTCTAATTTTTGAAAAATATTATTTAATTGTTAAAATTACAACTATCCCATTTTAACACATATATGTAATACCCTCAATCAAATTAATTCAATAATTTTTTATCGCTGTCTGGTGGATTATTTTTACTACTGATTTTAACGAAATGTCATACAATTATATAACATGTTCCTGTAAGTTGAATAACAGAAGAAGAAAAAACGAAACTGCAGAATATTGAATGGCAGATTGGTTTAGGATAGGATAGGATATTCATGTTTATCCCCCTGAATGGGAAAACCAGGGGGTTAACACACGGGCAATTGTCAGATCACTTCGCGCCCACCGTCGGGTTACCAGAGCTATTGCAGTGTGTTGTGTAATTGAGATATTCCTTCAATTTGGTGCAACATATTAATAATTTGCTGCGTTCAGGCAATGTCCGTTAAGTGCCTTGCCCAAGGACACAACCGACTAGCTAGCGACCAGTTTCAAAACTTCAACCTTTCTGCGGAAAGGCGCCGCTCTAATCCACTAGACTAACATATCGGACTTTTATGGTGGATAATAAAATATTGTTGATCTAAGGTTTTTTCAACCTTTTAAAAATGCCGAAATTGATTAAATTTGTTGGTTGATTAGTGGAGCTGTAAGATCTCATGTTTTCTTTCATTAGTACAACCGGTTAGTCTTGTGGTTAAGTGCAACGCCTTTCAGCCAAAAGGTTGCAGGTACAAAACTGGTGCTGGCTAGTCCGTGGTGTCCTTAGGCAAGACACTTAAAAGACATTGCCAGAACCCAGCGGACCAAATTGAAGGAATTTCTCAAATATACATCACACTGCCATAGTTCCGGTAACCTGACGGTGGGCGCGAGTAAGATTTCCTGTGTGTTAACCCACTTGGTTTTCCTATCAACCGGGATAAACATAAAAAAACTATCCTGTTCTATCCTACGATTTCTATGATTTACTTGAGTTTTGTTAACAATCACTGTTTGATTTTCCTGAATTAGTTTGACTTTGAGACTTTTGAGGACGTCAGAATTTGTGTTACGGCGTTTTTAGTTCGAAAATTTGTCTAATGTTAATACTTTGTAATTCAGATAAAATAATATAACAAATAATTACAATCGATTTGCTGATTTATACAAAGCCAAAACAGTTCAGTAATTGTTTCGTGGGTTTTATTATTCTTTATTTTTTATTAATATTTAACTATTTTGGAGAACACTGTCCATTCAAATAAAAACCAATCAACCAAGACTCGTTGTTGAATTAAGCAATCGCAAATCCTATGATTGCGGTGCACCAATCAATATAACCGCGGTTATAATTAGTTCGACCGGTTAGTCTGGTGGTTTAATGCGACAACTTTCAATTGAATAATTGCAGGTTCGAAATTGGTTGCTAGCTAGTCGGTTGTGTTCTCAGGCAAGGCACTTAACGGACACTGTCTGATTCCAGTAGAATGATGGGTTCTACCAAATTAAAGAAACATATCTATTATACGCAACACACTGCAATAGCTCTGATACCCAGACGATGGGCGCGAGGTGATCTGACGATTGCCTGTGTGTTAACCCCCTTGGTTTTCCCATTCACGGGGATAAACATAAATATTCTAACCTATAAATCATTACCTGCGGAGGATTGTCAATGTATTCTCGAATCATTTGTTGAACCATTGGTACCGGGTCCTTTCCATCATTATGCTGCCCTGTCATATATATACTGGGTAAATTATGAAAGATAATGGGTGAATTATTAAGGGTGATGAGTAAATTATAAAGAATAATATGTAAATTATAACAGATATTGGGTAAATTATGAAAAATAATGGGTAAATTATGAAAAATAATGGGTAAATTATTAAGGGTAATGAGTAAATTATTAAGAATAATAGGTAAATTATAACGGATATTAGGTAAATTATGAAAAATATTGGGTACATTATTAAGGGTAATGGGTAAATTATAAAGAATAATATGTAAATTATAACAGATATTGGGTAAATTATGAAAAATAATGGGTAAATTATTAAGGGTAATGAGTAAATTATAACGGATATTAGGTAAATTATAACGGATATTAGGTAAATTATGAAAGATAAGGGGTAAATTATTAAGGGTAATGAGTAAATTATAAAGAATAATAGGTAAATTATAACAGATACTGGGTAAATTATGAAAGATAATGGCTAATTATTAAGGGTAATGAGTATTTTATAAAGAAAAATAGGTAAATTATAACGGATATTAGGTAAATTATGAAAAATGATGGGTAAATTATGAAAGATAATAGGCAAATTATTACAATCATGATAACTTAAATATCAAACATGACTTTTAAATTAAACAACATATTAAATACCACTGGGTTTAAGTAGTGTAAAGTAATTTTTGCCCTGATGCACAGTAATACACCTAATGCTTACAGTCGAGCACAGTAATACACCTCATGCTTACAGTCGAACACAGTAATACACCTTATGCTCACAGTCGAGCACAGTAATACACCTCATGCTCACAGTCGAGCACAGTACTACACCTCATACCCAGTCGAGCACAGTAATACACCTCATGCTCACAGTCGAGCACAGTAATACACCCCCCTTCCCACAATTGACTTGTTGCAGCACTTACAACGTGAGAATAATCAAACATGGCTTTTAAGGTGGACGATTCATTAGATACCACTGGTTGGACCAATGTAAAGCGGCTTTGTACCCAGCCTCATGCTCACAGTCAAAATGATAGCAATGAAAACTAATTTGTTGGGGCTTATAAAAGAAAAAAACAACCAATAGTTACTTAAAAAACGGGGAAAACTAAAAGGAGAGAAAGTGGAAAGGCGGGAAGGGGGTATACAGCACGCTAAAATAAATATTAAGGAATTAGAGTTAGTTTTAAACATGGGGTTGGAGCTAGGGTTATTTCTGGGGTTGAGATTAGTGTTTAGGGAAAGGGTAAATAAATTTACATAGTTTTGGTGAGCAGTTTCCCTCCTTCCCACTTTCCCTCCCTTTAGTGTTTCCCTTAAAAACACCGGTTCAAGACACGACTACTTTATAATGAAAAACAGGACGTACCGTCTGTAAAAATAAAGCAGTGTCTGTGTCTGTCGTCACTTCCTTGCTCCTGATAGGACACCGCCAACATATCACTTAGGACTTTTAAAGCAGCTCCTGTGTTGGTACCACTTCCAATAGCATTTCGTTTTGCATCTGTATAAATGGTTCCATGACAACTGAACCCCTTACAACTGAACCCTTACAACTGAACCCTTTACAACTGAACCCCTACAATTAAGCCCCTTACAACTGAACTCCTTTTAACTGAACCCCTTTAAACTGAACCCCTTTACAACTGAACCCATTTCAATTGAACCTCTTTACAACTGAACCCCCTTTTCAATTAAAAGCGTTCGGTTAAAAGGGGTTCAGTTGTAAAGGGGTTCAGTTGTAGGGGCTCAGTTGTAAGGGGTTCAGTTGTAAGGGGTTCAGTTGACTGGTCACCGTATAAATATGTGCATGACTCTTACGGCTCGATTTATAGACGGGATGCGTTAAAAATTGACAAAAATAAAAAATTTTACGAATCTAAGTTGGTTTAATTAATCATTTGTTTAAAATTTAATTTATCTAATGCGGAAAACGTGAATAAAGAACTGTGCATCGATGATCTTGCTAAGTGAAAAAACGGAAAAAAATTTGAACACAAACCAAAAATTGTTACGTCTTTTAAGGCCATATACAGTGGAACCCTGCTTACCTGACCACCTATGGGACCATCATTAAGCATAGTAAATTATTTGGGACCGCACTGAAGTGGTCCTGATAAAGAGGTGGTCGTGTTATCAATGTGGTCGCCAAGCAAGGTTCCACTGTATATCCAAAAATAAAATAAAAACGCTAATAATGATGGAGAATTTGTTTGTTGTGGCAAAGGAAATTCCTCCTATTGCAGGCCATTTCAATTAAAATTAAAAAATATGGTTAATTTCTCACTTCTGTCTGCATAAATCTGTCTTAGACGTTTGACTATTTGGGTGGTGTTTAGCTGGTTTCTTTCCGTTTTACTGTTGAGGGTGATGTTCGTACGAGATGCAAAAACGATGATCCCATAATGAGCGGTCTTGTTCGTACCCCCCGCAAACTGAAAAAACAAACAAATTTTCCGAGTCATGTTTAGACAAATTTTCCGAGTCATGTTTAGACAAATTTTCCGAGTCATGTTCAGACAAATTTTCAGTCAGTAATGTTTAGACAAATTTTCTTAGTCATGTGTAGTGACATTCGCGGCTTGTGTAATATTTGTTGCACATTATATTAAAATTTGTAAAATTGTTTAAGTAAGCCATTATTGCATGCTGCACAGCGGTGTGCGCCTGTTCTAAAAACCTTTGTGCCTCACTTCCTGTGCGTGCCAACGGGATTTAATCCCCATGGCAAGCTGATGTTTTAAAGTCTTTGCATGAAGTAGTATCAAAACCGCGTTTTGGAATAAGGACCAAAATAAATCGCCTGCTGGGGCGCGGCTCCGAGCATGTCCAGGCAACCAGTAAAACTGTATGTGTTTTACTGTATTAGTTTATAAAATTCAATATAGAAACCTTCCGAGACGGAGTCAATTCGGAGTCTGATTAGTAGGAGAACTCAGGTCAGATTTAGTGCTATAGGTATAAGCATGCCAACTGACCACAAAAGAACCTGATTATCCACACATGTTTTAATATCGAGTACTACAATACAAAAACAGTCTGAGTAACGATACCATCATGGGTTCAAAACTTCCCATGGGTTTGAAAAGGCTCAGTTAAACAAATAAAAAATAAATAAAATAAAAAAATGTTTAAACATTGACCTTGAATATTTTCAGACGGCTGCAAGTAGTGTACTACTGCGCACTTAAGGGTGAGTGCGTTGTTTTTAGATTAAAGTATTGCAGGTTCGTACGATAAAATATGTTGGTAACTAATGTCCGACTGGTTAGTCTGGTGGTTAAGTATGGCGCCTTTCAGTCGAAAGGTTGCAGGTTTAAAACTGGTTGCTAGCTAATCAGCTGAGTCCTTGGTCAAGGCACTTAACGGACATTCCCTGAACCCAGTGAAATAATGGGTTCTACTAAATTGAAGACATTTCTCAATTATACAACACACTGTGTTTACAAAGGTGTTTACGGATGCACGTCAACCCTATACATGATCGGACAAATTTTTATATTTGGGATTTTTTTTTTTTTTTTTTTTTACTTCGGTGGGCGCGTGATCATCTGAAGATTGCCTGTGTGTTAACCCCCTTGGTTTTCCCATTCACAGGGATAAACATGAATATCCCATTCTATATTCTATGTCAGCACACTCACACATTTACCAGTTAATATGATCATTGCCAGTGTTACAACGACCTTTCTGTTTTTTATACTTGAGGATAAACATGAATTTACTATCCATACTAATGTACTAGAACTGCTAAAATCACACAAACTCTAAAGTTTTTTCCAATACACAACAAGCTTACCCTGGTAACTAACTTCTCTGCGAAGCGCAAAGAGTTGTTGAGAGCATCGTTCGATACACTTCGAGAGAGATCAATCAGGAAATAAATCTCATTTCCACCCTCGTGGCCAGCTGTGATGGAACGGCTGAGAGAAGGACCGCTCGGCGGGCTCATTTCAGCAGTTATCTGAGCTGAGTTCCGCGTTATTTGCTGTGCAGCGCTTTGTGCATCGTCCGGAAACCGAGGGTCTGGATTTTAAAAAGAGTTAGATTCTACGTAACGTCAACATTTAGTCCGGCTTGTTAGCCTGTCGGTTAAGTGCGTTGCCTTTCATTCGAAAGGTTGCAGGTGCGAAACTGGTCGCTAGCTAGTCGGTTGTGTCCTTAGGAAAGGCACTTATTAGACATTGCATGAATCCAGTGTATTAATGGGTTCTACTTAATTGAAGGAACGTGTGAATCATACACAACACACTGCAATAGCTCCGGTAACCCGATGATGGGCGCAAGCGCGACGTGATCTGGCGATTTCCCGCGTGTTAACCCCCTTGGTTTTCCCATTCATGGGATAAACATAATTATCCTATCCTATCCTGACATCAAGAAATAGTAGGTTAGTGATTTTTTTCAGCTCAAGGGTTTTGGGTTGAAACTGGTCTCTAGCTAGTCGGTTGCGTTGTTGAGCAAGGCACTGGATAGGATGCCTCTTAATACTACAGGATCGCATGGAGTGTTGGATCACTTAGATTGCTATGGAAAGTAATTTTAACCCTGTCATAAACACTAATCTCAACCCCAGAACCCACTTTAACCCCAACCCTAACATAATATCATGGCTTTTGTAATTACGAAGTATAGTAAGCGATCCAAGCGATAGCTCTTATTGCGATCGAAGCGCTCTAAGCGATAGCGCGATTTTGCAACAAACATTTGAATATAGGGTGCCCCAAACACCATATGTTTGCAACAAATTTTCAAATTAGGGTGCCCCAAACACCATATTCCGGCAACAGACTTACCAAAAGAGGTTACCTGGAACCATACAATGTAAATATAATATTTTTGGCAACAAACATACCAATGTACATCCCACCAAACCAAAACAATGGAAAACACCATATTTTGGATCAAACTCACCAACACACACTGGTGCACCAGAGCCTGACCATTGCAAATGATATAGGCAAGTTTGGATTGGTTCCCCAACTAAGACATAATTATTGTCGCAAGCAAATGTGACTTGTTCTCCCACTTGAAACCGGTAAGAACCCGTTGCTCCTCTTACTATTCCACCGTTCACCGGATACCCCGGGTGCGAACAGCGAATTTCGTTTTCTATAAAAATATTGATTGCTTAAATAAGGGTTCCATTTTCTAATAAAATGATGACTACTGATTAAAGGTTTACATTTTCTAACAAAATAATGATTGGTAAACTAAGGGTTACATTTTCTATAATAAATGATACTTGTGAAATTAGAAAAAAGATTTTCCGTAAAAGTGATGAATAAAATAAGGGTAACATTTTCTATAAAAATAATAAATCCTAAAAAAAGTGTTTCGATCTCTATAAAAATAATTGCTGTGAAAGGGTTTTAAAATAATGCACATGATGTTTCATATCCTTATTTCTTACGACGTCGACGATTGTCACAAGCAATTGGCACGCCACTCCAGCGCCCGTTGGATTCGCATCTTCGAGTTCTAGAACCAATGAGTCGCTGGTTCGAACGACACGCGAATGAGAATTGTGTTCCAACGTAATATGGACCCCTAACCCAGCCCACCACTCGACCACCAGTGTTTCGTATTGCAGGAGAGGGATTCGAACATGTTATTCCTGAGAAATTAGAAATTCTTTAAATAATATGTCCGTCGAACAACGAATCGGTTGATGTGTCGACTTTTAGTCGAAGGGTGGCAATTCGAAACTAGTCGATAGCTCGTCCATTTTGTGCTAAGGCAATGCACTTAGCAGACAACGTCCGAACGCAGTATGTTAGGTTGTACGAAATAGGATAGGATATTCATGTTCATCCCTGCGAATGGAAAACCGAAGGAGTTAACACACGGGCAATCGTCAGATCACCTCACGCCCATCGTCGGGTTACCGGAGCTATTACCGGAGTGTGTTGCGTATGATTCACACGAGTACATTCATGGTAGGACATCTGTTAGCTCTATGTTATATATTTGTGGGTAAAAACGGAAGGATATATATATATATATTATATATAGAGAGAGAGAGAGAGATTAGGTATATCATGACAACAAATGCGTCAGGACTACAAATGTCTATTAATTTAGTACAACCCATAAATCCGCTGGGTTCAGACAATGTCCGTTAAGTGTTTTGCCCAAAGACACAACTGACTAGCTAGCGACCAGTTTAGAACCTGCAACCCTTCGGCTGAAAGGCGACACCACAAGACGGTTCCATGACAACTGAACCCCTTACAACTGAACGAGAACCCCTTAGCCCTTACAACTGAACCCTTACAACTGAACCCTTTACAACTGAACCCCTACAATTAAGCCCCTTACAACTGAACTCCTTTTAACTGAACCCATTTAAACTGAACCCCTTTACAACTGAACCCACTTCAATTGAACCTCTTTACAACTGAACCCCCTTTTCAGTTAAAAGGGTTCTGTTTAAAGGGGTTTAGTTGTAAAGGGGTTCAGTTGTAGGGGCTCAGTTGTAAGGGGTTCAGTTGACTGGTCACCCCACAAGACTAATCTGTCGGATAATAAATAGAGTTTATATAGGTGTATAAACCACAAAAAAACCAAAATCTTTATTCCATACAAATGACTAGCATACAGACAAAATATACTCACGTTCACAAGTGGGTTGAATACCATCCCAAGTACCACTTCCTGCACATCTCCTAGACGTACTTCCACTGGCCAAATAGAACCCTTCGGCGCAAATATAGTGCGCAATTCGATCTAGTCCGCTTCCAACGTATTGTATTGTCGCGTTTCGTACAGAAGGGGCATCCCCGCAGTTTAAATCTGTAGAAATGAGAGAGTTAGAAAAAAATATTCATGTTTCATCCATGGGAATGTGAAAATACACGGGTCGTCACATACGGGCAATCGTCGGACTAATACCATTTAAAAACGGAGCTTCTGCAGTTTGTTGTGAAGGCTATGATATCAACGTGACAAATACCTTAATTTCTGGTATATCGGCTCAATCACAATAAAAGAAACGTACAATTTAGAGAATAAAATATATATATTCAACATTATTCTATCGTGAATGGAAAATACAAGCCTGGTTTAATTTAAAAGCCGCCGTGCTAAAAATTAACTTTGTGACCAATTAAGTTATGTGTTGGGGAGAGATATGTTTTAGGTTTGTGTCGCAATTAAAGAGAAGGCTTGTGTTTGTGTATTGCAGTGGTATATTGCAGTGGTATGTTAATTGTGGATATATTAACTCTTTCCGTCCCAACTCGCCATATATGGCGAGTTGGTGGGAAAACATGGTATCCCGCCTGTACATAAATGGATGCAAATCTAAAAAACGATTTCTCCGCAATGCGTAATGGTAGAGACCTCAGCTATGGCTCATTCGATCCAAACCCCTATATTTTATTCTCTGTAATTTTCGTGGAGAAATATTAAAAATGCGAGGAGTGATAGCCTTTCTTTTTCAAGGCTTCTCCTCTTATTTCTATCGATTTTACACGAATTTACAAGTGACTAACTCAGCCAATAGGAGTCGCGTTAACTTGCGGAGAAGCTCTTTTTGTCAAGCAAGTCTTTCTTTACATTCTCTGTGAATTTCGTGCCGTTGAGATAAAAAGGAGAGCGTTGGTGACGTTTTCGCAACAGGCGTTTATGCTTCGTGTTCACCAAAGCATGAATCCAGCTGGGCCTGCTGAGCGCACGATAAAGAAAAAGGCGGCGAGACTAGCTAGTTTGGTGTGCCCTGCTTTGAAGAATATTGGATATAGTATTTGTGTTTGTTTGCTTTTGTATGCCCTTTTTACACTTCCTTCACTGTTCTTATTTATACTTTTTACTATTTTAGTTCTACAAAACTAAAAACTTCAATGCGTTTTGGTTCAATTTTTCATAATATAGTTAGAATAAAGGAAAATTTCAATTAGGAATAGTAAAAAAACTACTGAAGATACAAATACAGTTCCAATTTTCCTGAGTACAAAAACTATTAGACAATCTACATTCCAATTTTCATATCATTTGGGCATACCAATAATTAGTGAGTATTTCGTTTGTCAGTGCACCTCAAAATTTTCAAAGTCGAGCAGAATTTTCTTTACATAAAAAGTGGTGTTCACTAAAGTTTACATAATATATTCTTTATTGGAGGTAGATTCTAGCTGTGCGGTTTGTTTAAAAGAGGGATAAATTATCTTTCCAACCATACTAAATATTAAATCATAGCATATATTTGAGAAAAACTGTGCTAATTTGAAAATGACCAAAAATTGTAAAAAACACTGCGGGACAGCATGTTTAAATTAATGCATTTGGCCGGGAGTGAAAGAGTTAAACTTACTGATTTTTACGCATCATTTTGAGATAACCGAAACTATTGCAGTGGTATATTAGTTCTGGATATATTAAACTTACTCATTTTTACGCATCATTTTGAGATAACCGAAACTATTGCAATGGTATGTTAATTTTGGATATATTAAACTTACTGATTTTAATGCATCATTTTGAGATAACCGAAAATATTACAGTGGTATGTTAATTGTGGATATATTAAACTTACTGTTTCTGACGCATCTTAAACTGCAAGATTCGTCACATCGACACTGGTGGCCTTCTGTACAGTCAGAATCTATGCGGCATTTTTGGCCACAAATCATTCTTTTCTCTAAGACGGTGAGAGGGTCGTACCGGCGACAATGAGCTGTAAACAGGATGATTGTTAAAATAGGATGGGTTATTTGTGTTTATCCCCTTGAATGGGAAAACCAAGAGGGTTAACACACGGGTAATGGTCAGATCACCTCGCGCCCACCGTCCGGTTACCGGAGCTAATGCAGTAAGTTGTGCAATGGGTTCGAAACTTAACCCGGTAAAAAAGTATGGCAGTAAAATGGTACGGTCGTATGGCCTAATAGTTAACGCGACCGATACATATACCGACTCTTATAAAAAACGATCATTGAGACGAGCCCATCATGGGTTCGAAACTGGAATAAAAAAGTATGGTAGAAAAATGCAGCACCGGAGGTGCAGTGATTATTAAAGTTGATTTGTGTGGAAATGTATATGTTTGAGACTTTGAAAATGTGGTATGGATGGACACGTGATGTAGTTATCAATGTTAATTTGTGTACATATAAACTGAAATTGTTTCCGCAGATACAAGCGGTAAATCTACAACAATTTTTACACCCACGTGTACAAATTGAAGTTCCTGTCCAACCCCGTCGCCCATGGCACAGATGATTATCGTCGGTGACCAAGTCATACCCGGGTTCACAAACGTATCGAGCCCTGTCGTTGTAGCGATATGGTGGAGTTGGGTTGGCGCTGTTACCACGGGTAATGGTGATGTTCCTGGCGTGTGCGACGATCGGTGGAGTAGGGCAGAAATTCGCTACGAAATATGTAACAAAATCTATTATACCTAAAAACTACAATCCTGGACCTGACACATAGAATAGTACAGGAAAGGGTTTATATGTTTATCCCCGTGAATGGGAAAACCAAGAGGATTAACGCACGGGCAATCGTCAGATCACCTCACGCCCACCGTCGGATTACAGGAGCTATTGCAATTTGTTATGTTTGATTCACACGTTCTTTCACTTTAGAAGGACCCATCAAGCTGCTGGGTTCAGGCAATGTCCGTTAAATGCCTTGCCCAACGACACAACTGACTAGCTTGCGACCAGTTTCGAACCTTCCACCCCTGCGACGAACTTAAACACTAGACTAATATGTCGGACATATGGGGTTTCTAGCTGGTTATAAACAAAGTGAAAACGGCAGTAATAAATAAGGTTTAAAACACGTTCAAACCACCTATTGTTACAAATCAGTAAGTAAAAGATTGTAATGCATCTCCATGGTGGTCTACACTCGAGATGATTTTGTTACTACCTTGTTTGTATCTTTTTAATGTATTTAAAAACGCTAATGGACTAACAGTGATATTCACAAAAATAACTTTACTTTTTACTTGAAGTTGTGTTGCTATTACCTAAATTGATGCACGAATAACCGCATTCGTGGTCGCAGAGACATACTAGGCCGTGCCTGCAACGGCTACTTTGAGGTTGACAAGGCTTTCTGCATCTTCTATGCGCAAGGGCTGCCGCCACTGCATTCTTCGTCGGGCACGCATCTGAAATGAATTACATAGTATGGTTATGTGGCCAAATGGTTAACGCGAACGATATATACATATACCGACTCTATACAAAAATCACGAGCCTATAGGTTCAAAACTTGGCCCGATAAAAAATGGTGTTATATAGGAAAATATGATTATACTCGGCCCAGCGAAACCCTGATTTATTTACTCGGCGTTGTTAGGCTGGGACAACCGTAAACATTAAGTTAGTATTGCAGTAGGTTGTGTATGATTCACACGTTCCTTTAATTTTTAGAACCCATTGATCCGCTGGTTAAGGCAATGACCGTTAGTGCTTTACCCAAATACACAACCGACTAGTTATCGACCAGTTTCGAATTCAAAACCCCTCGGCTTAAAAGCGACGCACTAAACCATCAGACTAATTGGTAGGACTTAGGATAGGATATTCATGTTTGTTTATCCCCGTGAATGGGAAAACCTAGGGGGTTAACACACGGGCAATCGTCAGATCAACTCGCGCCCACCGTCCGGTTAGCGGAGCTAATGCAGTATATTGTGTATGATTCACACGTTCCTTCAGATTTTAGAACCCATTGATCCGCTAGTTAAGGTAATGTCCGTTTATTGCTTTACCCAAGTACACAACCGACTAGCTATCGACCAGTTTCGAATTCAAAACCCCGCGGCTTAAAAGCGACGCATTGAACCATCAGACTAATCGGTCGGACTTAATTCCCCATGTTTCACCCGATTTCATATAGAACGACAATAAAATAAGTTATAACATGACAATCCTAACACAAAATATTGGTCAAATAATGAAAGTTTTATTAAACTTTATTCAACTGTAATTAACGATTAAGTTTAATAACACCAGATAATTATATCACGAAGGTATGTCGAGTACTTACTGTCGTGGTTTGCGTACACGTTGCCAATAAGACAAACCAGTCCAAATAATACGAAAAACTGCATTTTTCCTTAACGAAACTGAGAAATATAATGATATTTATGTTACATTCCCTAAAATGTAATAATATTCTATATAAAGCTAGGAAAATAACCCTTTAGTATTTAAACATATACTGCACTAGTTTTAAAGTGTTTACATTTTGATAACCAACACGGTAAGTCTATATTATTGACAAAGAAGGTAATGCATAATTGATTACATGTTGGTAAAACAACATAAATTTACAAAATTTGCAGACAAGTATATAAACGTTCTTCTTACTCCACTAAAGCTGTTATTTAGATTGGCCGTTTTGGTAAGCGATAATAAACATTTTTAACGAAATATGTATTGTAAACTGTCGTTTCCCACATAGTTTTGCTTCAATATTGCAAATGCCCTTGTAACGTATTTTGCTAAAACTTCAAAAACTATTATTGTACACTGGCCGTTTTGATAAGCAAAAGTACACATTTTTAACGAACTATGTGTTGTAAACTGTCGTTTGCCACACAGTTCTGCGTTTAAATTGCAATTGTCCTTGCAATGAATGTATTTTGCTAAAACCTTTCGTTGGCGCAACTATTTTGCTCTCTCGTCAAGCCTCGTTTAAGTTCTGCTATGCTGCGCTTAATCGACAGCCTAAGTCTGAAAGTTTGTGAAATCTGTTTTACGCGAAATTAAGCGGCCACTGAAGCTTAGTGATACTTGCCTGGCGCTATAAGCTTGACCTTTAAAGGCTGTCCTTCCACGAAATTTCCGCGCGTGAATGTTAATAACTTTCTTATTGCTTCGAAAAGGCTTAATGACGACAGACGTAATTCTGTGCCAGTATCGTTACGGAAAAATACATGATTCAGACGTCTCAAACAATACGTTGTGGGCGGAACCACAGTTCGACACTTTTGGGTCACGGTCACGTATTCTCGCTCTAACGTGCAAAACACGAATCAAAGAATCAAAGAAAGATTTCTGTGATAGAATGGTCAACTCCAAAAACAGATGACGAATCCGTCACGGTTTTAAAACCCTGTTAAAAACACGAATCAAATTACGTACGCAAGAGATTTCAGTATTTTTGTACTCTTGTTGTGTCATTCTGTGCTTTACCACTGAGCGAAACGAGAAATAAAACAAAAGGCGATGTAGCTTTTTTTGCGAACACAGCGAATTAATGAAGCACATATTATAAGCATGGCTTGCTTTAGAAGGAAAAATAAAATATGCTACGCTCTACTAACTTTTTCGTTTGCACTTTTATAAACACTATGCCCGTCTTTGTTTTACTATATTATATCAAATTTGTGTACTATACGATTTTAAACTATTGTGATTTTTCCATTAATCTTGTTGTTTTTTTAACAAATTAACAAAAAATTATAAAAAAAATTTTTAATGTTGCATTTTATTTCAAAGTAGGCCAATTGCTGCATATAACACAGCAAATAAAGTTCAATTACTTTGTTTTGGTAGGATGAATACTCGTTTTCTGAAAGTTATTCGTGACGTAAATTCTCAATTAGCCTGAAGCATTTCCGTATCGAAACAGAATGCGTGCGAAAAGTTTCCAAATACCAAACATTTTAAATTATTGGGGAAATGATTCACTTTATGCAAACGCTGCACTCTAGCTATATTCAAAACTGTTTGGTTACCAGGATAAAATCAATTATTCCTGTTTTTAATTTCGTTGAATAGAAAAACCCGGGGGGCGTTTTAACACGGGCCATCGTCAGTTTACCTCGTACTCACTGTCTAGTTACCTGAGCTATTGCGTTGAAATGCACATATTTTAAATATTTCGTTGATTTTGTTTGTATTTTAGATATTTCGACTGATTTTGTATATATATTTTCGATATTTCGACTGATTTTGTATATTACATTTTAGATATTTCGAGTATTTTAATATATATTGTAGATATTTTCACTATTTTATTATATATATTAGATATTTGACTACTTTAGTATAAATTTTACAAATTTCGACTAATTTAGTATTTTCGATATTTTGACTGATTTTGGTTTGACTATCAGTTAATATACTACATTTAGGCGAAGTTTATTGAGTGCATTGTTCATAAAACGTAATTCTTCTGTTGAATCAGAAATACTTTTGATCTACAATCTGATTCTTTGAAATCTAAACGGCCTGTGTATTGAGTAATTATGTTATACACTTTTTAGTATGGTATTAGGACGCATTAATAAAATGGGCACAGTGAAATAAACAGAGTAATGGTCGAAGAGAGAATGGTCGTACGATATGGTGTAAAGGCATTTCAGCATACATTTGTAGTTCTCTCGTCTAGGCGGCGACTTAGTGGTAAACACAAGTAGAAAACAAGATTAGCTCTAGGCATGTTCATTTCTGACTTTTCGATTGTGGCCGCAGTAAAATTTTAGCATCATTTTAATCATATTCTTTGTAGGCAACGCAAGGGAATAAATTTGCTATGTTTAGCAAAAAATGAAAGAAAAAATAGTATTCCGAGCATAGACAATATAAAAATACATGAAGGCTGCAGTTTGATATAACCTCCCAAGTCTTACAGTATTCTCCATAGCATATCTCTTTATACACGTTTGTATGTATGTAGTGCAGTTATAATGAATACGGTGATTTGGGGAATTTTTCTTTGCTTCGTAGTTGCCTGGAATGTCCAACAAGGTAAAGAAGTTTAACTTTTATTGGCTGGTAGAATACAACAGAGCTATGCAGGCTTGTATGATGTAACTGTATTTTTTAAATATTTAAAAATGTCTCGGTTTTATTTGAACTGTGTCGATTAAGCTTCAGTTAATCTTGGCTGTTATCGCCTATAGTGCAAGTCTGACTTTATAGAAGAATGACAGTATTAAGAATATCATGTTTATCCCAGTGAAAGAGAAAACGCAATGGGCGTTATCACATGGGCAATCTACAGATTAACTTTTAACTGAACGCTTTAGGTTGAAAGACCACTCATTACCCACCAAGTAATTCGGTTGAATTACTTAAAATAGTTTAGTTTTAGTTTAGTTTATTCATTTTTTGCCCCATTATAAAAAAAATCCAACCCAAATCAGGATAGGATAGGAGAGGATAAAATATGTATGTTTATCCCCGTGAATTGGAAAACCAAGGGGGTTAACACACGGGCAATCGTCAGATCACCTCGCGCCCACCGTCTGGTTACCGGAGCTATTGCAGTGTGTTGTGTATGATTCACACGTTTCTTTAATTTGGTAAAACCCACTAATCCGCTTTGTTTAGGCAATGTTCGTTAAGTTCCTTGCCCAAGGACACAACCGAATAGCTAGCTATCAGTTTTAAACCTTATAGACCTTTCGGTTGAAAGGCGTCGCTCTAAACCACCAGACTAACCGGTCAGACAAATAAAACATATTTCTTGCAGCAAACGGGCAGGATTGTGTAGAGGATCGATCCAGGCTTGAACCAAACAGAACTTGCATGCGCAGATGTAGCACTGATGCGAACTGTCGAGGTGTATTGAAACGTTGCCGATGCGACAATTTTTGTGGGATGACCTGCTTTAACCCGAGTGAGAGATTGTTTTTTTGCGTGACTGATTTCTTGTGTTAGAATATGTATTAATGCATTCAGGAACCGTCGTGTGGCTGAATGGTTAATGCAACCGATTTATATACCATGCCATAAATAAAACGGTCTTACTGACGAACCGACCAGGTTTAAAACTCAGCCCGATAAAAAATAATAAAAATGTAGAAAACTCATGTTGTAATCGGACTGGTCGTAACCGGACAGTTTTCGGTCTACATCGTGGAAATCTAAGGATTATTGAGGCTATTGCATTGTGTTGTATAAGGGTTAATTCTGCTCTACACTTTTATTTATGAGGGGCCCTTTTAAAAAAACAAACATGATAGTTTTGTGTTTTCGGTAAACATTTGACTGAGGTATTTTGTTTGTTTAAAGTCATAATCATTGAGAGGGAATTATCAAATCTCCCTGAAGCTTTTACATACGGTAACTAAATGTTATAACCAAACCAAAAGTTGTTGTTTTACCACAGAGTGAAATTGCTAAAACTGGAAAACTCCTTTATTTCAATGATTTTTTTTTGCGATCATAACGTTTAACGTAATTATCCAATTTTAAATAGCACAATTACTAAATATTTTAAAAGGTATTTATTTTTTAAATTACCTAAGGAAATACCCTACAATGAACTCAAAATCGGGCTTTGCCATGAGGGATTTCCCTAGACCGGTAAAATGCTAGTTATCTTTTGTACAGTGTTTTTATTTTCTAGTGATTTAAAATAAATTTTGGCAAATCTTTTACACAAAAATTCTTGGTTTAGGAAATTCAAATATTGTACATAGGTGTACTTATCATCCTATGCTAGTCATGGGTATCTTCTCCGTTCGAAATAGCTTAAACGGACTTTTCAAATCGGTTTATAACTTTCACAAATGATACCTATCGTGCTTTAGATAGGCCTATACATAAACCTCTACATAACATTTTTTTTAAAACTATCAGGTGTAAATGACCTGGATCCTAAATAATGTTTTTTTTTTCTGACACTGTGCAGTTATTACAATTTAAAAAAATGAACGAGTATAACACAATTTAAAAAAATGAACGAGTTTTTTATTTTTTCCAATCTTATGGCAGGTGTGTCCAGTCCGTTTTACACTGACCACACTGTGGTATCAGGTATCGAAAAGTTTTTAGCTCACACCGAAAAACCTATTTCAAATATTCCTTCGAAAACCTATTAAATATTCCCGTTAGGTGTGGTACCTTGAATTACTACAGGATCACTTAAAGCGCTTGGATCACTTGGAAGGTTAGGGTTAGAGTTAGGTTTAGGGTTCTAAGCCCTTGATCCAAACTCCCCAAGTGATCCTGTAGTAATTAGAGGCACCCTGCAGTGGTGTGCTTATGAAACATATAGACCCCAACGCTTCTAAATGCAAAAACATATAGAGTATAGTCCTATTGCCTTTTGCAAATACTGGTGGTTAACATGTGGTTGACTTTTTCTAGTTATACCAATAAATTCTAGAAAATCAGCTTCTTAACGCAAGTTACTTACCTGACAGATTAAGTCTAGTGGTTAAAGGCATCGCATTTCAGCCGAAGGGTTGAAGGTTTGAAACTGATCGCTAGCTAGTCAGTTGTGTCTTGGGCAAAGCACTTAACAGACATTGCCTGAACCCAGCGGCTTAATGAGTTCTACTAAATTAAGGAACATGTGAATCATGCATAACACACTGCAATAGCTCCGGTAACCCGACGATGGGCTTGAGTTGATCTGACGATTGCCCGTGTGTTAACCCTCTTAATTTTCCCATTCACGTGGTTAAACATGAATATCCTGTCCTTGTTTCAGATCTTGTGTGTCCTGATTTGGGTTCCTTTCCGAACGGGAACATTCGAGGCTCAAGGTCATATGGTGGCTCAGTTACTTATTCATGCAACCAAGGCTATCAGTTATTTGGCGACGCAAGACGGACATGTTGGGCAGATAAACAGTGGACAGGAATTGCACCTGTCTGTCGCCGTAAGTGTTTTGGTTAATTTACAACCTGCCGGTTAGTTAGGTACATGCAATGGTTTTCTTCAAAGAGTACTTGAGCTTTGTTAGGACTGATTAGTCTGGTGGTTTATTAGGTCGCCCTTGAGCCGAAGGGTTGCTAGTTCGAAACTAGTCGCTAGCTAAACCCAAAAGTTGTTTTACTGCAAGAAGAAATTGTCAAAATTGCGGGAATCTCTTTTATTTTAATGTTTGTGGGCTCGCGCTTTTTAAATGCTGATTGCTTGAAAGGTTGCAGGTGCGAAACTGGTCGCTAGCTAGTCGGTTGTGTCCTTGGGCAAGGCACTTTACGGACATTGCCTGAACCCAGCGGATTAATGGGTTCTACCAAATTGAAGGAACGTGTCTATCACATACAACACACTGCAATAGCTCCGGTAACCCGACGATGGGCGCGAGGTGATCTGACGATTGCCCGTGTGATAACCCCTGGGGTTTTCCCATTCACGGGGATAAACATGAATATCCTATCCTATCCTATCCTATCCTTGTAGTTGGCTGAGCTTGTTTAGCCGGCTGCCTTACGGTCTTTTGCGAGCTGCGCAGCGGAAAGTCTATAAATTCACTCTCCACAGATCGCCTACAAATAATTATTGTAGCCACGATTTGTAAATTCTAGATCTCAAACTCGCAGTCTAACTCTTGCTTCACTTTAGTTATATTCCTGCGTATCATTCGATATACGGTTTATTTGCGACTCAAGTTACTTGGTACGTCATTCAGCATGACGCCAATTGTATAGTCTAAGGTACGTTATACAGCATGACGCAAGTTATCTCAAGTACGTTATTGTAGGTTATTATTTTTTTTTGTATTAGGTTATTTAAATTTCCAGAATATATAGGGAATTTACAAGGTGCGAAAAGTTTACGTGCCAGACGTTTCACATCTGCACGTTTGACTAACTGTGGGGAATTGGGTGAAAAAACTATGTTAATGATTTAAACGGCAAAAATACAAAAGGCCCGTACAAGGTGATAATTACGTACAAAGTAATAAAACGTGTGAGTCGGTAAACTTGAAACGCAAAAAAACGACGTTAAAACACAAAATATTTTAGACATAAATTAAAACAAATATATACTATACGAAATGCTACAACATCTCATTTTTTCCACATTTTGTTAAGTGTGAGAAAATAAAATCACGGTCTCGTTGAGCATTTCGGATGTTTAGTTGAAATAACAATCGAAGTCATGTGGTAAACGTTCTCACGAAGTTTCAAGCATTTCACACGTTTATCCTGCAAAAACTAGAATAACCTGGTTGGTCGAATTAAGTACAAAGCTAGAATTTTGCAATCGTGCATTACAATCTGGTGTCATGTATGTTAATGCGTGATAAATGTTATCTAATATGTAGTGAAAGTGACATCTCACATTCAAGGTAGCAACGCCACAATTTGCATCACATGAGCCATATTTTTTATACTTTGCCAGCTAATAAACC
The DNA here is from genome assembly GCA_000149265.1 of Ciona savignyi. Lineage (NCBI taxonomy): Eukaryota > Metazoa > Chordata > Ascidiacea > Phlebobranchia > Cionidae > Ciona > Ciona savignyi. Next base: position 159,908 of record CH002915.1, on the reverse strand, counting down.
AAGGCATGTACGCCTGGTTACTCACTACCGAGTGAGCTTGAAATAAATGCAGCGATGATCTCGCTATATGCGACGAAAGCGCAATTAATAAAAACGCAAAAACAAAAACCGAGCGACCTGTCATATGTAGGTTTTACGACTCGTAACGAATAAGGGAAATAATCTTGCGCGGATGTATTTCCATCAACAAACAAAAGAAAACTTTTAGTAAGCAGGACATAAGCCGTGTCTCGTCATAACTGTGCGGTGTTTGTAAAAGCCTGTTTTACACACGAAATATATTCGGTCGGAACATCCGACACATTGACTGAGAGGCGATTAGACAATTAGACATCGCATTTACATGCGGCGCGATTACCATAGCTATACGAAAGTATGCTGGTATCGTGCAATAAACTGTGGCGTTGTAAAGCGGGGACGCTCACTTATTTACACGGGCTGAGCGTAAACGCGCGGGGCAGGGGCGATCTGACTTCGCAGGATAAGAAACAAAACTCGAGCCGCTGCTAAAACGAGTGTGTAATCGCTTGAACGAGACGCATAATTTGCGTGAGGCGATTAAAAGAAAACTAACGCCTTGTCGGCGGTAACAATAAAAATCTGGCGCGAGCGAACAAAACAAACGCCGTTCGACGTGTAAATGCGCCTAATATACCGGATGGGTTGGCGCAGCATGGCATCATTGACTCAAGCTCATGATAGCATAATCGTAAAAGCGTTACTGACCTTTTTTAAGATTGAGTGCATGTAGCAATTGTTGAAGGCACGTTTGCTCTTCGTGTTTGTAAGAAGTCTGTAGAGTAAAACACCGATATTATGCATTCTTGCAATAGCCTAGTACCATCCAACCAAACCAGGAACACTAGTATTTGCAATCGTTGCAGACTAATAATTACATATAGTATAAAAAATAATAATAAAACTTACAAAAAAATAATCTAGAAGCTACAAAAATAATAATACAACCCTTTCATATTTCGTAAAGGGAACGTCGTCTTGCGTATTCTCTTCTTGCGTCGGCGGAGACGATGCTTATCATCTTGATTTGAAAAGAGTGCGTTGTCTTGTTAGTCACCAACTTCGTCCAGCGAAAAGGGGCGTTTCTTACTTGATGCTTGAAGTTGCTTGGTTTTGAAATTGCTTCTTAGATAAATTGCGTTGGGCCACTCGTCGTTGCCAATGTACTTGAAACTTCTAGTTGAAGTTGACGTCGGAAATTGTTCGTTTCGGGAAGGTGCGTGTCCATTATCGCGCTTTCTTTTGTTTGATTCTGGTTACTTTGAACTTGACATAGCTTGCTCTGTCCTCAAAAAGCCCACTAATATAGTTGTATAGCCACGACTTGTAATGTCTAGATCTTGAACTCGAAGTCTATAACTCTTGATTTACTTTAGTTGTTATCTGCGTATCATTCGATATACGGTTTATTTGCGACTCAAGTTACTTGGTACGTCATTCAGCATGACGCCAATTGTATAGTCTAAGGTACGTTATACAGCATGACGCAAGTTATCTCAAGTACGTTATTGTAGGTTATTATTTTTTTTTGTATTAGGTTATTTAAATTTCCAGAATATATAGGGAATTTACAAGGTGCGAAAAGTTTACGTGCCAGACGTTTCACATCTGCACGTTTGACTAACTGTGGGGAATTGGGTGAAAAAACTATGTTAATGATTTAAACGGCAAAAATACAAAATGCCCGTACAAGGTGATAATTACGTACAAAGTAATAAAACGTGAGAGTCGGTAAACTTGAAACGCAAAAAAACGACGTTAAAACACAAAATATTTTAGACATAAATTAAAACAAATATATACTATACGAAATGCTACATGTTCTCTTTTTTTAGCTATCATAACGTGTAACGCAATTATCCAATTTTAAATAGCACATTTTTTAAAGATTTTTAAAATGTATTTATTTTTTTGAATTACTTGGGGAAATACCCTATAATGAACTCAAAAATCGGCATTTGTCACGAGGGATTTCCCTAGACCGGTAAAATACTAATTATCTTCGGTTGTTAAACCCAAAAACAAAGATGGTAAAAATGTAACAAAAATACATGCTTGGGGAAATCTCAAATGTTGTACGTAGGTGTGTGGGCTCGCGCTTTCTTTTGTCGTTTAACTGACCGGGGCGTTGGCTGAGCTTGTTTAGCCGGCAGGCTGCCTTACGGTCTCTAGCGAGCTGCGCAGCGGAAAGTCTATTCTCCACAGATCGCACACTAATAATTATAGTGACCACGATTTGTACTGTCTTAATCTCAAACGCGAAGTTCATAACTCTTGATTCACTGTAGTTGTATTCTGCGTCTCATTCAATACACGGTTTATTTGCGACTCAAGTTACTTATTACGTCATTCAGCATGACGCCAGTTGTATAGTCTAAGGTACGTTATACAGCATGACGCAAGTTATCTCAAGTACGTTATTGTAGGTTATCATATATTAGGTTATATAAATTTACAGAATATATAGGGAATTTACAAGGTGCGAAAAGTTTACGTGCCAGACGTTTCACATCTGCACGTTTGACTAACTGTGGGGAATTAGGTCGAAAAACTATGTTAACGATTTAAAACGCAAAAGTACAAAGGCCCGTACAAGGTGATAATTACGTAACGGGTAATAATATGTGAGAGTCGGAAAACTTAAAACGCAAAAAAAACGACGTTAAAACACAAAATGTTTTAGACATAAATTAAAACAAATATATACTATACGAAATGCTACAACATCTCATTTTTTCCACATTTTGTTAAGTTTGAGAAAATAAAATCACGGTCTCGTTGAGCATTTCGGATGTTCAGCCAAAATAACAATCGAAGTCATGTGGTGAACGATCTTACGAAGTTTCGAGCATTTCACACGTTTATCCTGCAAAAAACTAGAATAACCTGGTTGGGAGAATTAAGTACAAAGCTAGAATTGTGCAATCGTGCATTACAATCTGGTGTCATGTATGTAAATGCGTGATAAATGTTATATGATATGTAGTGAAAGTGACATCTCACATTCAAGGTAGCAACGCCACAATATGCATCACATGAGCCATATTTCCATACTTTGCCAGCTAATAAACCAAGGCGTGTACGCCTGGTGACTCGTCACTACCGAGTGAGCATGAAATAAATGCAGCGATGATCTCGCTATATGCGACGAAAGCGCAATTAATAAAAACGCAAAAACAAAAACCGAGCGACCTGTCATATGTAGGTTTTACGACTCGTAACGAATAAGGGAAATAATCTTGCGCGGATGTATTTCCATCAACAAACAAAAGAAAACTTTTAGTAAGCAGGACATAAGCCGTGTCTCGTCATTACTGTGCGGTGTTTGTAAAAGCCTGTTTTACACACGAAATATATTCGGTTCGGAACATCCGACACATTGACTGAGAGGCGATTAGACAATTAGACATCGCATTTACATGCGGCGCGATTACCATAGCTATACGAAAGTACGCTGGTATCGTTTAATAAACTGTGGCGCTGTGAAGCGGGTACGCTCACTTATTTACACAGCACGAGCGCAAACGCGCAGGGCAGGGGCTATCAGACTTCGCAGGATAAGACACAAAACCCGAGCCGCTGCTCAAAACGAGTATATATAATCGCGTGAACGAGACGCATAATTTGCGTAAGGCGATTAAAAGAAAACTAACGCCTTGTCGGCGGTAACATTGAAAATCTGGCGCGAACGAACAAAACAAACGTCGTTCGACGTGTAAATGCGCCTAATATACCGGATGGGTTGGCGCAGCATGGCATCTTTGACTCAAGCTCATGATAGCATAATCGTTAAAGCGTTACTGACCTTGTTTAAGATGGAGTGCATATGTAGCAGCAGTTGTTGAAGGCGCGTTTGCTCTTCGTGTTTGTAAGAAGTCTGTAGAGTAAAACACCGATATTATGCATTCTTGCAATAGCCTAGTACCATTCAACCAAACCGGGAACACTAGTATTTGCAATCGTTGCAGACTAATAATTACATATAGTATAAAAAATAATAATAAAACTTACAAAAAATAAGGTAGAAGCTACAAAAATAATAATACAACCCTTTCATATTTCGTAAAGGGAACGTCGTCTTGCGTATTTTCTTCTTTCGTCGGCGGAAACGATGCTTATAAACTTGATTTGTATAGTGAGCGTTGTCTTGTTATATAGTCACCAACTTCGTCCAGCGAAAAGGGGCGTTTCTTACTTGATGCTTGAAATTGCTTCTTAAATAACTTGCGTTGGACCACTCGTCGTTGCCAATGTACTTGAAACTTCTAGTTGAAGTTGACGTCGGAAATTGTTCGTTTCGGGAAGGTGCGTGTCCATTATCACGTCGGGCTCAACAATGTGGGCTCGCGCTTTTTAAACTTCTGCTCGTCGCTTTTCGATAGAGATCTTTATTCTGGTTACTTTGAACTTGACAAAACTTGCTCTGTCCTTAAAACGCCCACTAATTATTAAAGTTGTAAAGCCACGATTTGTGAGGTCTTGATCTTAAACTCGATGTCCATAACTCTTGATTCACTGTAGTTGTATTCTGCGTCTCATTCAATACACGGTTTATTTGCGACTCAAGTTACTTATTACGTCATTCAGCATGACGCCAGTTGTATAGTCTAAGGTACGTTATACAGCATGACGCAAGTTATCTCAAGTACGTTATTGTAGGTTATCATATATTAGGTTATATAAATTTACAGGATATATAGGGAATTTACAAGGTGCGAAAAGTTTACGTGCCAGACGTTTCACATCTGCACGTTTGACTAACTGTGGGGAATTAGGTCGAAAAACTATGTTAACGATTTAAAACGCAAAAGTACAAAGGCCCGTACAAGGTGATAATTACGTAACGGGTAATAATATGTGAGAGTCGGAAAACTTAAAACGCAAAAAAACGACGTTAAAACACAAAATGTTTTAGACATAAATTAAAACAAATATATACTATACGAAATGCTACAGGTGTATTCATCAATATCATCATATACTAGTCATGGGTGTCTTGTCCGTCCAAAATAGCTTGGACGGACTTATTAAATCAGATTATAACTTTCAAAAATGATACCTATCGTGCTTTAGATAGGCCTATACATAAACCTCTACATAGATATTTTTTTGAAAAACAGGTGTAAATCACCTGGACCCTAAATAATGTCTGGCACTGTGCAGTTATTACAAGTACAAAACAATTTTAAAAAAATGAACGAGTTTTTTATTTTTTCCAATCTTATGGCAGGTGTGTCCAGTCCGTTTTACATTGACCACACTGTGGTATCAGGTATTGAAAAGGTTTTAGCTCACACCGAAAAACACGTTTCAAATAATCCTTTGAAAACCTCTTAAATATATAAAATATATTTCTGTCAGGTGTGGTACCCTAAATTACTACAGGATCACTTAAAGCGCTTGGATCACTTGGAAGGTTAGGGTTAGAGTTAGGTTTAGGGTTCTAAGCCCTTGATCCAAACTCCCCAAGTGATCCTGTAGTAATTAGAGGCACCCTGCATGGTGTGCTTATGAAACATATAGACCCCAACGCTTCTAAATGCAAAAACATATAGAGTATAGTCCTATTGCCTTTTGCAAATACTGGTGGTTAACATGTGGTTGACTTTTTCTAGTTATACCAATAAATTCTAGAAAATCAGCTTCTTAACGCAAGTTACTTACCTGACAGATTAAGTCTAGTGGTTAAAGGCATCGCATTTCAGCCGAAGGGTTGAAGGTTTGAAACTGATCGCTAGCTAGTCAGTTGTGTCTTGGGCAAAGCACTTAACAGACATTGCCTGAACCCAGCGGCTTAATGAGTTCTACTAAATTAAGGAACATGTGAATCATGCATAACACACTGCAATAGCTCCGGTAACCCGACGATGGGCTTGAGTTGATCTGACGATTGCCCGTGTGTTAACCCTCTTAATTTTCCCATTCAACGTGGTTAAACATGAATATCCTGTCCTTGTTTCAGATCTTGTGTGTCCTGATTTGGGTTCCTTTCCGAACGGGAACATTCGAGGCTCAAGGTCATATGGTGGCTCAGTTACTTATTCATGCAACCAAGGCTATCAGTTATTTGGCGACGCAAGACGGACATGTTGGGCAGATAAACAGTGGACAGGAATTGCACCTGTCTGTCGCCGTAAGTGGTTTTGGTTAATTTACAACCTGCCGGTTAGTTAGGTACATGCAATGGTTTTCTTCAAAGAGTACTTGAGCTTGTTAGGACTGATTAGTCTGGGTGGTTTATTAGGTCGCCCTTGAGCCGAAGGGTTGCTAGTTCGAAACTAGTCGCTAGCTAAACCCAAAAGTTGTTTTACTGCAAGAAGAAATTGTCAAAATTGCGGAATCTCTTTTATTTTAATGTTTGTGGGCTCGCGCTTTTTAAATGCTGATTGCTTGAAAGGTTGCAGGTGCGAAACTGGTCGCTAGCTAGTCGGTTGTGTCCTTGGGCAAGGCACTTTACGGACATTGCCTGAACCCCAGCGATTAATGGGTTCTACCAAATTGAAGGAACGTGTCTATCACATACAACACACTGCAATAG
>CH002915.1:137932-148660 GCA_000149265.1 Ciona savignyi | reverse complement strand
TTTTTTTTTTAGGTTACCATTTAACTTCAGAACGAAATTGGGTCCTGTGCAATTCGTTTCGACAATGGTTTGGAGGAGTTCCAGTATGCTCACGTAAGACTGCTTCATCCATTTATGCAATATATATCTTAACAGGATTTGTAAGCTTGGTGTTTATCTAGTTTAATGAAACTTGGTAATGCGGCACGGATTCACAGGCATATATAGATACTTTGGAAATGAAGCACATATTGTTAAGTTCTGTACTAAGCAAGGGTAAATTGTATTAAAATGTATGATAGATACTTTGGAAATGTGACACATATGGATAGGTGGTGTGCTTATCAAGGTTAATTTGTGTGAAAAGGTGTATGGTGGGGACTTTGCAAATGTGGCAGATATGAATGGATAGTGTGGTTGATTTGTATGGAAATGTGTGTTTTAGAGACTTTAGAAATGAGTCACATATGTATATAGGTATAGCATATTCAAATAACCCTCTGGTAACCCGACAGTAAGTGTGAGGGGATCTAACGATTTCCTGTGTGTTAACCCCCATGGTTTGTCCGTTCACACGGATAAACATAAAAATCCTATTTCATTTCTTACAGCCGTCACATGTTCTGCACCGTTGCATCCTCGTCATGGTACGGTGAACCCAGCTGGGGTGGATTTTACGTTCGGAAACGAGGTCCCCTATTCTTGTAATGCCGGGTATCACCTGGTTGGACCCTCCATGGGGAGATGTAACGAAAATTCGACTTGGGGTCCACTACCCAGCTGTGTTGGTAAGTTGACTGTGTTTTCTTTGTTTTTTTTTGTTTATTTTTACCAAGCTTAGTTTGGAACCTATGGTGGTATTTACTTGTTAAGTATTTACTTGTTTATACTTTGTGGGCATGGGTGACTTATGATGATATCCTCAGAAAAAGCCTGACTCCCCACGTATGAGGATTTAAATGAACCAAACATCCACACACTGTAATAGCTCCAGCAACTCAACTGTGGGCATGAGGTGCCTTGCGATACCCATGGATAAAGCCATTTCACCTCCCACAAGGATATAAACAAACTTACCATCCGTACACTGTAATAGCTCCAGCCCGTTGGTCTAACGGTTAAGTGCATCGCCTTTCAATCGAAAGGTTGCAGGTTCAAAACTGGTCGCTAGCTAGTCAGTTGTGTCCTTGGGCAAGGCACTTTACGTACATTGCCTGAACCCAGCGGATTAATGGGTTCTACCAAATTGAAGAAACGTGTCTATTATATACAACACACTGCAATAGCTCCGGTAACCCGACGATGGGTCCGGAGTGATCTGACGATTGACCGTGTATAAAGCCCCTTGGTTTTTCCATTCACAAGGATAAAGATGAATATCCACTCCTATCCTAGCTCAAGCAACTCGACTGTAGGCATGAGGTGCCTTGCGATACCCATGGATAAAGACTGGCTTTCCATCCACAAGGATATAAATAAACCAACCATACAACACTAAGAGCTCCAGCAACTCGACTATGGCTAAAGATACATTGGCATTGTTACAACAAAGAGTGGTTCTCTAATTAACTAAAATAAACAGTATTTAACATCATTAATTCCCTATCACCCAAGTGTTTCAATGTAATTGTATGTTCTTAATAAACAAAAGGTCCAAATGTAATTCATTGTTATTACACAGCTGTGAACCTTTGTCAGAGGAATCCATGTCAGCATGGTGGAACTTGTACAATGGTTGGCACCAATTACCAATGCGCGTGTAGTAGATTGTACACTGGGGACAATTGCCAGACATGTAAGCTTAAAATGCAACTCTTTTAATGTGTGACCTAGTGATACAGTTTAGGATGATTTTTCGATACCAGCCTCTTGCAAGTTTTGGTATCTTACAGGCTCTACGCAAAGTTTTACTGTGTAGGCTACCAATCACTTGTGTTGGTTGCCTCGCATAAAGTAAGATCTCTGTTACAAAGGATTTCAATTTTGCATAGTTTGTATGGAGATAAGATAGTATATTCATGTGTATCCCTGTAAGTGGATAAACCAAGGGGGTTAACACACGGACAATCGTCAGATCACCTCTAGCCCATCATCGGGTTACCGGAGGTATTGCAGTGTGTTGTATAATTGAGATATTCCTTCAGTTGGGTAGAATCCATTAATCAACTGGGTTTAGGCATTATTCGTTAAGTGCCTTGCCCAAGGCCACAGCCGACTAGCTAGCAACCAGTTTGGAATCTTCAACCTTTCAGCCTATTGGCGGCGCATTGGATTATTGGGTTGTACTAAAACACTAAAGTAACGCCTTAAGCATATATAACACATTGCAATATCTCCGTTTACTCTACCGTCGACGTGAAGTAATTTGATGATTAGTCCCAAGATAACCACCCTTACAGCGTTTTCCAATTCACAAATGTAAAACATGAAAACTATCTAATCCTCTCCTAATAACATCAAGTGCACAATAACCCCTTTTTAATTTGATTAATCAAACTTTACCGCTCGAAGTGAAAAGGTGCGTAGTCCCTGACGGCTCGGAAATGCTTCTTGCCGGTGGGGGAACTCCCCTACAGCGGGAATATGACGTCAACACGAGGTTGGAATTTTCGTGTCGAAACGCAAATCACATCATCGAAGGCAACGTATACTCCACTTGCTTGTTTACTCAGAACTGGGACCGACCCTTTCCAACCTGTGGTGAGTTGGGCATAGAATTGGTATATAAAAGAACGTGATAATGCACAAGTCTCTAAGGTTGAGTTTTTTTAAACCCAATGCCTCAAATTCTTACAAGTAAATTCTCCACAACTTAGTTTTTACAAATACATCAACTATAACTTAATTTCTTACAAGTGAGTCTACAACAACTAAGGTTGACACAACTAATTTTCTTCCAAATGCCTCCCGTACAACTCAATTTCTTACATTTTGTCCGACCGGTTAGTCTGGCGGCTTAGTGCGAAGCCTTTCAGGTTCTGAACTGGTTGCTAGCGAGTCGGTTGTGTCCTTGGGCAAGGCACTTAACGGAAATTGCCTAAACCCAGCTAATTATTGGGTCCTACCAAATTAAAGGAACAAGTGAATCATACACAACGCACTGCAATAGCTCCGGTAACCCGACGGTGGGCGCGAGGTAATCTGACGATTGCCAGTGTGTTAACCCCTTGTTTTTTTCCATTCACGGGGATAAACATGAATATCTTATCACTATTCTAAGGTGATCTGACGATATCCTAACTACATCACCCCTCAACTCAAATTCAAGTCAACTTAGTCCACTAAAATGGAAGTTTCTTACATCTAACTTCCCTACCAACTTAATTTCCTACAAATGTGTCCCCTACAACTCAATTGATTACGTTTATGTCCCCTATAACTTTAAGTTGTAATTACCCTACAACCGCGTTTCTTACAACTAAGTCCCTTTAACTAGGTTTCTTACAACTTAGTTCCCTGCAATTTAGTTTCTTACAACTAAGTACCTAATGGCTACGACTAATGAGTTTAGGTTTCAACAAATGGGTTCAAATTTGATTTATCAATTGGCTTAAAAGCACTACTTATTGGCTTGTCCACAACCCTCTCTTCAGCGGGAGGTTTCAATCCCACAACCTTACCCCTTTAAGTCATAAGCATTACAAAACCACTAACCATTCCTAATTTTTTTTTAAATTGATCCAAGTTTCGAACCCATGATGTACAGTTTTTTTTTATAAGAGTTCGTATGTGTATCGGTCGCGTTAATCATTCGACCACAAACCTAGTCGCGTATTATTAGACGATTTTTTATCGAACCATCTAATATTTTTCAGTTGCTCCCGCCGGGCGATGTCCTAATTTAGTAGCTCCGCAAAATGGTGCAGTCCGATATTCGGACAACAGGAAACCGCCGGATACCATAGCTTTGTTTTCCTGCGATGATGGTTATAACCCGATAGGAGATAGAAAGGGTTCTCTGTCAGATGGATTTTCAGTGGTCCGGAGGCGCACCTACCTGCCAATGTACGTATAGGATAAGTTAGTATGTGGGAAATAGAATTATAACTAGGTTATAATCTGTTGGTTAAAACACACTTGGTTTTTAAATAGTAAAACTCTATAAGTGTTATGGCATCACGCAGTAACTAAATGGATGCCACTCGGGTTGGAGCAATGTAAATTGGCTTGCCCAGGTAGACAGTATTACATCTCATGCTTGCAGTCGAGTTGCTGGAGCTATTACAGTGTGTGAATAATCAGACACAGGTTTTAATTTAAACGACTCATTAGATGCCACTGGGTTGAAATATTGAAAAGTGACTTCAAATACATTCTGTAGGTATTGATCGAAACTAGTCGCAAGCTAATCGGTTGTGTCCTAGGACAAGGCACTTAACGTACGTTGCCTGAACCCAGCGGATAAATGTGTTCTACTAAATTGAAGTAAAGTGTGAATCATACCCAACGGCACATATATAGCTCTGGTAATCCGACGATGGGCGCGACATAATCTGACGATTGCCCGTGTGTTATCGCCCTTAGTTTTCCCATTTACGGGGATAAACATTAATATGATATCCTATCCTATCCCACCAAGCTATTTTTCGTGCCTTAAACCTCTATGGTATACCGACCGTGTTTAACCGTCAACCAAAGCTTCCTTTACATTTTCCAGTATCCGGATGTAACGTCTTCCAAGCCCCTCCTGGCATCACCTTTCCTTTGGGCATTGAACACGCAGTGGGGGCTTTAATACGTGTAGATTGCACTAACTTAGTTCATCGACTTCTCTGGTGGTCCGTCCAGCATAAGGTGCCTTGGCAGAAATCAATGGTCCACTGATTTAAACTCGTACACTTGTGGTCCATAATTCGGACTTTTTTATTTCATGTTGTATATGTGTTATATTGGCAAGTCTGCCAGCTATCACTTCTGGATTAATAAAGATACATGTCATGATTTCTCTTCGATTTGAACCACATTATTATGGGTTTTTAATTTTACTTGTTTTGCGTTACGCTTATGATAAGCATGTCCGGTCGTTTAATTACAACGTGTTATAAAATGAGGTTAAAGTTTCTGGAATCCTAACAGAATTAGCGATAGTTATGGCGCGTATGAATGAGGTTGAAACACAACAATAATAAAAATAAAGATTGTTAATAAATATTAAGTTTGGATTGGTAAATCGGGAACCGATTAGTTTCTGCTTGCAAAAACAAACGTGATACACTTTGTATAAGATATACCAAGAGAGATAAGGTAGGCAGACAACCCCATTTTATCAGCATGCACAAAAATATACTACCGTACAGTAAACAAGTTTTAAAAATAGTGTTGGTTCACAAGTAGTTGACACTTTCTTGTTTTCAGTTAATTTTTATTATTTTGTTGTAACGATTATGACAGGAATTTTTGTGAGGCATTTTTTGGAAAGAAAGATCCATCCAATATGCGCTAATAATAAGTTGATATGTTATAGATAAAAGTGCAGACTTATTCATTTGTAAATATTTAAAAAGAATTTCCCGATGGATCCGGTACTATATAAAATAAGCCAGTTTTACCTTTTTTGGCGTCGCCGATATTGCTGGATAGGGTTCTCCATATTTTACAGATTCATATAAACTAAACTCGGAAAATACTAAAGGACTCAAAAATAACCTAGAATAAAAAAACTTATAATCGAAGATTATCACGTATATAAAAGACCCAGAGACTTAAAAACAATGTATATTAATAAAGAATATCTATACAAACGTTAGTTCACGTGGTCCATAATCTTACTTGGCCATTTTCCGAGAAATCCCCCAAACCCTTTAACCTACCCAAACCATTGATTAGTATATATTTAAATCTCCATAATGACCAATTGCATTTAACTTTAGGTAATATATATTAGATAAGCAGTGATATATTTTTGAGTGAATTCCGAATCCTAAACTACCGACATGGACAATAATGTAAGCACGATGCTCTTTGCAGATTTGTGGCCTCAATTATTTTATATTTTATATTTTTAATGTTTTGGAACTGAAAGGAAGTATTTAATTCAAATGGTTAAAAAAGCTGTAGAAATAAATAATAAAATATGATGAAAGTTGAAAGTGCCCCATTCCACCTTGAAAATAGTGTTCCGGGAAATCCCCTAAAATTTAAGATAACACAAGAAAAATGATCGACAAATCCGATAATATATAATGGTCGTGCAAGGCCCTTTTCCCGCCATTTTGACAATTTTGAAGACGATTTTCTTTGTTTTTTTCGATATCATAGGAAAGTAAGATTCAATAACTCTTTCACTCAGGGTTGCCATTTGGCCTTTTTCACGGCCAAATTTCAGAAATTTGGCCTTACCAAAATCGTCCGGGCCGCAAAAAAAATAGTTTGGCCGTGCGGAAAAATCTGGCCGAATTTGGCCGTATACGCATATTGTCAAGTTTTTGGCCGAAGTGTCATATTATTTTTACGCTACAGTAGAAATAAAGGAAAAAGAGAGACAGTATATGGAAATAAATTAATATCAGCTGTCTCATTTCCAAATCACAAAGCTGATTATGACGTTTTAAAATAAAATAATAACGGTAGGTATTCCTATATAGTGTATGAACGGGTGCGACAAATCTGGAGGAAATCAAAATTATACAATTTTTCAACAAATAAAGAGATAAATAGCCCAATTGGCTAAATTAAATAGGTTATTTTGCACTTGATACAAATTGGACCGAATTTTGGCCGTAAAGCAAAAACAGTTTGGCCGTAAAGGCCGATGCCCACTGCCGTCGTTAGAGCGTCGTTAGGGCCTTACGACACGACAGAAACGAGTCGATCGGACGCCGTATGCCCACCGCGTCGGAGGCAGTCGTAGCGAACCGAATTTTTCCGAGTCGTACGACGAAAGTTCTGGTTCTAACGACGTTCCGACGGAGTAGGATTGAATCCTACTCGATCGTATGTCGTTAGAGCGTCGTAACGTATTTTCCAGCTATTTTATTGAAAATATATACCTAGACCTAGTTATCAGCGTTGATTCAGCAGCACACGTGGTGTTTTAATAAAGTAAACTAGGCAGACACTAATTTTAATCAGGGCATACCGGAAGTTCAGTTATTTAATTGTCCTAATTAAATTTATCTTTGTAATTTAGGCTACAGAAGGAGTAGAGGCTAAAATATATTACATCTAGTAGGGGAAGAGTGGGTAAAACGGGCCACGTGGGTAAAATGGGCCACCTCCAATTCTCAATATATTTTGAAGAATAAAAATTTGCTGCAAGAACCAGTGTCAGTATATCAAATTATGGAATCTCCAAACCGAAGTTTGAGCGTGAAATCACCAAACTCAATGTTTTCTGTAGCTATTTAGGTTTGAGAAGGTCTGAATCTAAATTTGCAATTTTTGTTTTCTGCTAATATATAATAGAAAAGATCAAATACTAAAATAACTTTTACTGTAGTTAAATAGAACTATATAGCCTAGACCTACTTTTACTGGTAGAAATAAAACTTCTTTTTTAAATTTTTTTTTATAGAGATTTTAAGTCGTATGTTGACACCTGTCTAATATGGGCCCCCTGTGTTCATTTGGTAACTAACGGGGCTAGAATTAGCATTAACAGTACTAAAGGGCTAGACTAAGCACTACCAGTCATATTATGTGTTTCACAATAAACTAAACGGGTTTTCTAAATGCTATTAATAACATGAATTGATAGTTATGCTTTCACTAAAGTAGCAAGGTGTTATTGCATTAGTATACTAGTAACTGGGTATTAAATAAAAAGTAATTGCTGTAATCCAAAGTGTTAAATTAAAAAAAACAACTACATCATAAAAATAAAAGTAATAACATTGTTTATATGGGAAGCGAATATTGATACTGTTATCTGGCGAAATGTTAATGTCGAAAACGGGCCGGGGCCCATTTTAGACTACACCCTTGTCTAAAATGGGCCACTAACGAAATATTTTTCTTTGTTGATAAAATATATTTAACAAAAATTATTAGAAAGTTAACATGTTATGTGTGAAGACTTTGGTATTAGGTGACACCACATGAAAAACTTAAGTCCATCGGGCTTTATATCAGTAAAAAATCCGATTTGCAACTAAAGGGCCCATTTTACCCACTCTTCCCCTACCAGTCAGTATAGGATAGGCTATACCCTACAGGTTAAATATTCTTTAGGATAATGTCACTGAAGTGTAAATGGCAAAACAGGCTTGCTCGACAGCAGTTGCTGTTAATTCAACAAGAAATGTTTTGTTTCTCTCTAATTATGGAAACAAACAAAACAAGGTACCGGTAGGCTATTGTTTACAACAGCTCAAGTTTTGTATTATTAATCTGGTTAGGCCTAACCGCCTTTGTACGGCAGATTCTTCACTAACCTAGATTATTGTGCAAGTGCAACAATCATCGGGCTCGTGCACCTGCCAGATCTCGTCGAGGTCTGCCATAATTTCCAGATTGGCCTTTTCTGTTTACGTTTAATTTTAAGTACCGGTAACAGAATAACCAACTTTAACATTTAGAATAAGTAACGGAATACGGAACAATGCGATTTGGTACCGGTATATAAATTTACCTCATTATTGTTTACTTTATAGGGAATTTTGGGTAGATGAAATTCTTCTAGAACGAGAAACCCAATCCGAATACAAACTGGTAGATAAATTGTTGACGAGGGAAGATCCAGAAAAGTTTCGACAGTATTCAAGATTTTTGCCTTCCCAATTCCATGATATTTTGGGTCAAATATCCCCATATATAGAAAAGGAATTTACCAATTTCCGACAACCGATATCGCCAAAACAGAGATTGATCCTCACTTTGAGGTACCGGTAATAAGATGTATATTCCAGTATCGGTACCGTATATTATAGTATTATTTGACCAGTATCGTACTTGGTATCGGTAGTTCTCTATTACACAATTTATATATTTTCTTTAAAGGTACTTGGCAACTGGATCAACCCAAAGGCAACTGGCATACTCCTTCAGGGTAGGGCATTCAACGGTGGGAAAAATTATAAAAGAAACCTGTACAGCCATTTGGAAAGTGCTTGGTCCGCAACATTTACCCCCACCAACTTCTGAGGACTGGATTAGAATAGCAAGTGAGTTTTCCAACGTATGGAACTTTCCGAATTGTATCGGTGCAATCGACGGAAAGCATGTACGCATTAAATGCCCCCCAAATAGTGGATCTGAATTCTACAATTATAAAGGGTATTTTTCCTTGGTCCTGTTGGCAATCTGTGATGCCAATTACCGATTTATTCTTGTGGATATAGGAGACTCTGGTCGCCACAGTGATGGTGGTGTATTTCTAACCTCTGAGATGGGAAAACGGTTTGAGAAAAACCTCCTGAATATCCCACCACCGTCTTTATTGCCAAACTCTGGAGTTGCCTCGCCATATACTCTTGTTGGGGATGATGCCTTTCCACTAAAAAGCTTCCTTTTAAAACCATACCCTGGAAAGTTTCTTCCCGATGAAAAAAACATCTTTAACTACCGACTAAGCAGAGCACGCCGGGTTATTGAAAATGCTTTCGGCATTTTAACTGTAAGATGGCAAATTTATTATACCCTGATAAATTGCGACCCAGGATTAGCTCAATTAATCATCCAGGCTACTGTAGTACTGCACAATTATTTGCAGTCATCCAGTCCAACAAGAGATTTTGGGGACAGAAGTCTGTCAAATGGTGATTACATTTCAGGTGCTTGGCGCCAAATTATACCATCATCTGTCAATATGAGAAACATTTCAAACTTGGGATCAAACTTTTATGGCAATGAAGCTAGATATATCAGAGACAATTTATGCACGTATTTTAATACGGTCGGTGCTGTGCCCTGGCAGTGGACAATTGGCCAGCATTAAAGCACTGATTAAATATTTTTTACATTAGTCATTATGTACCATCATGTTAAATCATTTTGTGTTATCTATATTGGTTCTGTACGGTATTTTTCCTGGTATTTTGTCTCTGTACTTAGTTTGTGTGTTGTTATTTGTTTACATTTTTAATGGGACAGACGTACTGGTACGTGGTTACTATTTTCATTTATTTTCCTTTGTTTACATCTTCTAGCCTTCTTGTTCATTACAGATTGCAACCATGACTACCGGTATAGATGACGAAACGTTTAATCGAAAATTAATTGATGTTATATCAGGTCTGGCTCTACTGTACAATCAATTTCACCCAGACAAGAAGAATAAACATAAAACCGAAAGTGCCTGGAAGGAAGTGTCTGCCACGATGGATTGTAGCGGTACGTATTTTTATAATGTTGCATGGAGATATATTTATTTTACTGCAGTGCAATGGTGTCAAACAAGGTGGAACAATCTCAGAAGTACATATGCCAGAATACACAAAAAGGCAAGGGATGTTCCTAGTGGATCTGGCACACATCCTCCTCCAACCTGGCCTTACTTTGGTCAACTGTCTTTTCTGGAAGGCTATGTCACCCATAGAAGGTTTAGTTTACTATGTTTTATGGATAATTCCTGTGAACACTCAATTTACTATGCTATAACATAACTATCACAAAAAACTGTACATATTCATATACCAGTCGGTACAGGGGTACCTAGTTTAAATTATTTTCTTTAATAGATCAAAAGACAATTTTTTCCAAGCGTTAGAGGTGCCGGTACAGGAAGAGCCTATGAAGGAGGGCAGACCGTATGTAGCACCAGGTAAGCTCCTATCTTTGTGATACCTTGATGTTTCAACTACTATGTGATGA
>CH002915.1:77836-111596 GCA_000149265.1 Ciona savignyi | reverse complement strand
CGTTTTGATAAGCAAAAGTACACATTTTTAACGAACTATGTGTTGTAAACTGTCGTTTGCCACACAGTTCTGCGTTTAAATTGCAATTGTCCTTGCAATGAATGTATTTTGCTAAAACTTTTCGTTGGCGCAACTATTTTGCTCTCTCTTCAAGCCTCGTTTAAGTTCTGCTATGCTGCGCTTAATCGACAGCCTAAGTCTGAAAGTTTGTGAAATCTGTTTTACGCGAAATTAAGCGGCCACTGAAGCTTAGTGATACTTGCCTGGCGCTATAAGCTTGACCTTTAAAGGCTGTCCTTCCACGAAATTTCCGCACGTGAATGTTAATAACTTTCTTATTGCTCCGAAAAGGCTTAATGACGAGAGACTTAAATTTGTGCCAGTATCGTACCGGAACAATGCATGATTCAGACGTCTCAAACAATACGTTGTGGGGCAACCACAGTTCGACACTTTTGGGTCACGGTCACGTATTCTCGCTCTAACGTGCAAAACACGAATCAAAGACCCCGTTTCTGTGATAGAATGGTCAACTCCAAAAACAGATGAAGAATCCGTTACGGTTTTAAAACCCTGTTAAAAACACGAATCAAATTACGTACGCAAGAGATTTCAGTATTTTTGTACTCTTGTTGTGTCATTCTGTGCTTTACCACTGAGCGAAACGAAAAATAAAACAAAAGGGGGTGTAGCTTTTTTTGCGAACACAGCGAATTAATGAAGCATAAGCATGGCTTGCTTTAGAAGGAAAAATAAAATATGCTACGCTCTACTAACTTTTTCGTTTGCACTTTTATAAACACTATGCCCGTCTTTGTTTTACTATATTATATCAAATTTGTGTACTATACGATTTTAAACTATTGTGATTTTTCCATTAATCTTGTTGTTTTTTAACAAATTGACAAAAAATTATAAAAACTTTTTTATGTTGCATTTTATTTCAAAGTAGGCCAATTGCTGCATATAACACAGCAAATAAAGTCCAATCACTTTGTTTTGGTAGGATGAATACTCGTTTTCTGAAAGTTATTCGTGACGTAAATTCTCAATTAGCCTGAAGCATTTCCGTATCGAAACAGAATGCGTGCGAAAAGTTTCCAAATACCAAACATTTTAACTAATTGGGGAAATGATTGACTTCATGCAAACGCTGCACTCTAGCTATATTCAAAACTGTTTGGTTACCAGGATAAAATCAATTATTCCTGTTTTTAATATCGTTGAATAGAAAAACCCGGGGGGCGTTTTAACACGGGCCATCGTCAGTTTACCTCGTACTCACTGTCTGGTTACCTGAGCTATTGCGTTGAAATGCACATATTTTAAATATTTCGATGATTTTGTTTGTATTTTAGATATTTCGACTGATTTTGTATATATATTTTCAATATTTCGACTGATTTTGTATATTACATTTTAGATATTTCGAGTATTTTAATATATATTGTAGATATTTTCACTACTTTATTATATATATATTAGATATTTGACTACTTTAGTATAAATTTTACAAATTTCGACTAATTTAGTATTTTCGATATTTTGACTGATTTTGGTTTGACTATCAGTTGCTAGAATACTACATTTAGGCGGAGTTTGTCGAGTGCATTGTTGATAAAATGTAATTGTTCTGTTGAATCAGAAATACTTTTGATCTACAATCTGATTCTTTGAAATCTAAACGGCCTGTGTATTGAGTAATTATGTTATACACTTTTTAGTATGGTATTAAGACGCATTAATAAAATGGGCACAGTGAAATAAACAGAGTAATGGTCGAAGAGAGAATGGTCGTACGATATGGTGTAAAGGCATTTCAGCATACATTTGTAGTTCTCTCGTCTGGGCGCCGACTGAGTGGTAAACACAAGTAGAAAACAAGATTAGCTCTAGGCATGTTCATTTCTGACTTTTCGATTGTGGCCGCAGTAAAATTTTAGCATCATTTTAATCATATTCTTTGTAGGCAACGCAAGGGAATAAATTTGCTATGTTTAGCAAAAAAGGAAAGAAAAAATAGTATTCCGAGTAAGACAATATAAAAATACATGAAGGCTGCAGTTTGATATAACCTCCCAAGTCTTACAGTATTCTCCATAGCATATCTCTTTATACACGTTTGTATGTATGTAGTGCAGTTATAATGAATACGGTGATTTGGGGAATTTTCCTTTGCTTCGTAGTTGCCTGGAACGTCGAACAAGGTAAAGGAGTTTAACTTTTATAGGCTGGTAGAATACAACAGAGCTATGCAGGCTTGTATTATGTAACTGTATTTTTTTAAATATTGAATGACAGTATTAAGATAGAATATCATGTTTATCCCAGTGAAAGAGAAAACGCAATGGGCGTTATCACATGGGCAATCTCCAGATAAACTATTAACTGAACGCTTTAGGTTGAAAGACCACTCATTACCCACCAAGTAATTCGGTTGAATTACTTAAAATAGTTTAGTTTTAGTTTATTTTATTCATGTTCCCCATTGTTAACAAATTTTAACCCAAATCAGGATAGGATAGGATAGAATATTGATGTTTTTCCCGTGAATTGGAAAACCAAGGGGGTTAACAGACGGGAAAGTTAGATCACCTCGCGCCCACCATCTGGTTACCGAAGCTATTGCAGTGTGTTTTGTATATGATTTACACGTTCCTTTAATTTGGTAGAATGCAATGTTCGTTAAATTCCTTGCCCAATGACACAACCGAATAGCTAGCGATCAGATTTGAACCTTAGACCTTTCGGTTGAAAGACGTCGCACTAAACCACCAGACTAACCGGTCAGACAAATAAAACATATATCTTGCAGCAAACGGACAGGATTGTGTGGAGGATCGATCCAGGCTTGAACCAAACAGAACTTGCAAGCGCAGATGTAGCACTGATGCGAACTGTCGAGGTGTATTGAAACGTTGCCGATGCGACAATTTTTGTGGGATGACCTGCTTTAACCCGAGTAAGGGATTATTTTTCGCGTGACTGATTTCTTGTGTTAGAATATGATATAATTTACTTAGGAACCTTCGTGTGGCTAAATGGTTAATGCAACCGATTTATATACCATGCCATAAATAAAACGGTCTTACTGACGAACCGACCAGGTTTAAAACTCAGCCCGATAAAAAATAACAAAAATGTAGAAAACTCATGTTGTAATCGGACTGGTCGTAACCGGACAGTTTTCGGTCTACATCGTGGAAATCTAAGGATTATTGAGGCTATTGCATTGTGTTGTATAAGGGTTAATTCTGCTCTACACTTTTATTTATGAGGGGCCCTTTTAAAAAAACAAACATGATAGTTTTGTGTTTTCGGTAAACATTTGACTGATGTATTTTGTTTGTTTAAAGTCATAATCATCGAGAGGGAATTATCAAATCTCACTGAAGCTTTTACATACGGTAACTAAATGTTATAACCAAACCAAAAGTTGTTGTTTTACCACAGAGTGAAATTGCTAAAACTGGAAAACTCCTTTATTTCAATGATTTTTTTTTTTTTGCGATCATAACGTTTAACGTAATTATCCAATTTTAAATAGCACAATTACTAAATATTTTAAAAGGTATTTATTTTTTAAATTACCTAGGGAAATACCCTACAATGAACTCAAAAATCGGGCTTTGCCATGAGGGATTTCCCTAGACCGGTAAAATGCTAGTTATCTTTTGTACAGTGTTTTTATTTTCTAGTGATTTAAAATAAATTTTGGCAAATCTTTTACACAAAAATTCTTGGTTTAGGAAATTCAAATATTGTACATAGGTGTACTTATCATCCTATGCTAGTCATGGGTATCTTCTCCGTTCGAAATAGCTTAAACGGACTTTTCAAATCGGATTATAACTTTCACAAATGATATCTATCCTGCTTTAGATAGGCCTATACATAAACCTCTACATAACATTTTTTTAAAACTATCAGGTGTAAATGACCTGGACCCTAAATAATGTTTTTTTTTCTGACACTGTGCAGTTATTACAAGTATAAAACAATTTAAAAAAATGAACGAGTATTTTCCAATCTTATGGCAGGTGTGTCTTGTCCGTTTTACATTGACCACACTGTGGTATCAGGTATCGAAAAGGTTTTAGATCACACCGAAAAACATATTTCAAATAATCCTTCGAAAACCTCTTAAATGTATAAAATATTATTTCTGTCAGGTGTGGATAATTTTCTAAGCCTTTGATCCTTGGTTCTAAGCCCTTGATCCAAACGCCCCAGCGATCCTGTAGTAATTAGAGGCACCCTGCATGGTGTGATTGTAAAACTTATAAGCCCCAACTCTTCTAAAAGCAAAAACATATGGAGTACACTCCTATTGCCTTTTGCAAATACTGGTGGTTAACATGTAGTTGACTTTTTCTAGTTATACCAATAAATTCTAGCTTCTTAACGCAAGTTACTTATCTGACAGATTTAGTCTAATGGTTAAGTGCATCGCATTTCAGCCGAAGGGTTGAAGGTTTGAAACTGGTCGCTACCTAGTCAGTTGTGTCTTAGGCAAGGCACTTAACAGACATTGCCTGACCCCAGCGGCTTAATGAGTTCTACTAAATTAAAGGAACATGTGAATCATGCATAACACACTGCAATGGCTCCGGTAACCCGACGATGGGCGTGAGTTGATCTGACGATTGCCCGTGTGTTAACCCTCTTAATTTTCCCATTCACGTGGTTAAACATGAATATCCTGTCCTTGTTTCAGATCTTGTGTGTCCCGATTTGGGTTCCTTTCCAAACGGAAACATTCGAGGCTCAAGGTCGTATGGTGGCTCAGTTACTTATTCATGCAACCAAGGCTATCAATTATTTGGTGACGCAAGACGAACATGTTGGGCAGATAAACAGTGGACAGGAATTGCACCTGTCTGTCGCCGTAAGTATTTTGGTTAATTTACAACCTGTCGGTTAGTTAGGTACGCAATGGTCACCTTCAAAGAGTCCTTGACCTTGTTACGGCTGATTATTGTGGTGGCTTATCGCGTTGCCTTGAGCCGAAGGGTTGCTGGTTCGAAACTAGTCGCTAGCTAGTCAGTTTTGTTCTTGGTCAAAGCGCTTAACGGACATTGCCTGAACCCAGTAGACTAATGGATACTAAATTAAAGAAACCTCGTGTGAATCATATACAACACATTGAAATAGCTACGGTAACCCGACGATGGGCGCAAGGTGATCTGACGATTGCCCGTGTGTTAACCCCTTGGTTTTTCTATTCCTGACGATAAGCATGAACCGATTCTAACCTATCCTAGTTTGACTATGTAAACGCAATATTTGATGGTTGTTTCCTTGACTTAGTAGAATAATAGATTGTGCCAAAACTTTTTTTTCAATTAATTAACATAAAACATCAATATCCTAACTATCCACTGTAAACTTTGAAGTGATTGTTATAACAGTGTAGTATTTAAGGATGAAAGCTTGTACAAGAATAGTCACACATGATTCCTCATTATTTGGCTTCAAAATTCTTCATTGAAAAAGATTAATTCGATTATTTCTCTAGCTGGCTGTCTTCCACCAAGGCGAACAGAAAACTCCTTTCACGATTCCTTCAAAGAACTTTATGAGCACAACGAAATTGCCCGATATATTTGCAAAACCGGTAAGCTAAGTTTTCTGTTGCTGAGTTTACGCAAGGGTACTTAGTTTAGTTTATTTTTGCACTATTTAAAAATGGCAAACGAATAAAATCATGACACAGGAACAGGAAAAGACGGCAAACCGAACAGTCGTTAAAACACATTAAAAAAATGATATAATTTAATAAATATAACGGACGCGCTCTAGGCTAAAGAACAATATTACTTACATAAACTCTTAAAGCAATTTATATTAACGCAACAGTGTGTGAGTTATAATCTGACGATAGTCTGTGTAATAATGCCTCTCACGTTTACCAACTCACAGGGATGAACATAAATAAAATCAAAATCACAGAAAAATATAAAAATCATTAATTTTTATCTTAGGCTATGAGCTTTCTGGAACTGCCTCCCCTGAAATACATTGCCTCGAAAATGGATGGTGGACAGACGTTCTTCACTCCTGCTCCAGAATTTCTTGTGGGCGCCCACCGCAAGTGCCAAATGCGAGAATGGTTGGGACAGATTTTAATTTCGGATCACGAATTCGATACACATGTAACCTTGGCAAGTACTACTTGAGTTAAAGGCGATAGTAAGATACCAAATACGGAACGTTTCTTTCATACAGTCATTTAACATAGAAAAGGATAGGATATTCATGTTTGTCCCCGTGAATAGGAAAACTAAGGGGGTTAACATAAGTGCAATTGGCAGATCACCTTGCGTCCACCGTCAGGTTTTTAGTGATTCACTCGTTCTTTTGTTTTTTATGATTCAAACGTTCCTTCAATTTAGTAGAAACCATTAATCCACTGGTTTCTGACAATGTCTGTTAATTGCCTTGGCCAAGGACACAACCGATTAGCTAGCAACCAGTTTCATACCTGAAACCCTTCGGTTAAAAGGCGACGCATTAAATCACCAGACTAATCCAATGAACAAACATACAAATACAGAAGGTTCTAATCCTTATCTAGCACAGATATCATTATTGTAAGAAATTACTTAGTATACAAGTTTTTAAGTTACCAATGCAGTACCTTTTCTGTATAAAGAAATTTAATATACAAACACCATATTATTCTAGTGTACAGAAATGTAACATACCAATTCAATATTTTTTAAGTATACAGATTAGTGTGTGTCCTACGGATTAATGGGTTCTACCAAATTAAAATTTTAATCATACACAATACATTGCAATCGCTCCGGTAACCCGACAATGGGCACGAGGTAACCTGCCCGTGTGTTACTGTATTGTTTTACATTTTACTTAATTAGGCTTATTTACGTTATTGTTTTTAAGTTTTTTATATAGAATTTAGTTTTATTTACTATATTGTTTTAGTTTTACCATAATAAATTTCATTTTTTTATATATTGTATTTCGGTTTAACTATATTAAGTTTAAATTATTTTGCCCCTATTTTTAATCTTTTTTTTTTAGGTTACCATTTAACTTCAGAACGAAATTGGGTCCTGTGCGATTCGTTTCGACAATGGTTTGGAGGAGTTCCAGTATGCTCACGTAAGATTGCTTCATCCATTTATTCAATAGATTTGATAAAAGAATTTGCAAGCTTGGTGTTTATCTATTTTATAGTTATAGCACATTCATATAACCCACTGCAATAGCTCTGGTAACCCGACAGTGGGCGTGAGGGGATCTAACGATTTCCTGTGTGTTAACCACCTTGGTTTTTCATTCACACGGATAAACATAAAAATCCTATTTCATTTCTCACAGCCGTCACATGTTCTGCACCGTTGCATCCTCGTCATGGTACGGTGAACCCAGCTGGGGTTGATTTCACGTTCGGAAACGAGGTCCCCTATTCTTGTAATGCCGGGTATCACCTGGTTGGACCCTCCGTGGGGAGATGTAACGAAAATTCGACTTGGGGTCCACTACCCAGCTGTGTTGGTAAGTTGACTGTGTTTTTTTTACTGAGCCAAGTTTCGAACCCATGATTGGCTTGTTACCTGGACCGTTTTAGTATAAGAGTAGGTATATGTATCGGTCGCTTTAACCATTTGGTCACAAGACCGTACATGTTTTCTTTGTATGAGGGATTGGGTTACTTTAGTTTTATCACAGTGTGAAAAGCAATTCTTCTTAGCTATTCACAGAATTATTTTAATTTTAGTTCATTCATTTTTTGCCTCAATATCATTTAAAAGCAAGTAGAACAAATCACAGCACAGAAACAGGAAATGACGGCAAAACGAGCGGTCGATAAAACACGTCATTAAATAAAGATATATATATTAAATATAACTGACGCCAAACCTAGGTAAGAATACAATAATTCGGAAACTAATATCAACCAAAATAACCTAATATAAACTAAAAAAACTAATATTAACTGATATAAAGCATGGTAAATCGAAACTAGTACTGAGGGTGAGTCGGCTTTAGAAAAGGTGTGGCCCTAAATGGGTAATGATAAACAAAGAGACATGACTTAAAGTGTTTTGCTTTTAATTTTCGAATTTTTAACAAGCTAAGTTTCTATCCGATGGTGAGATGTCACCGAGACCGATTTTTGTATAAGAGTTGTTATATGTATTAGTTGCGTTAACCATTCAGCCACACAGCCGTTTAATTTTGATTTTTTTCAAAGAAACCACTTGTGAAGTGCCGAATCCGCCAAGCAGGGGTCGCGTGAGCACGAGGGAACGAACAGTTCGGAGAGGCGTGTCTGTGTCGTTCACGTGCAATCACGGTTACACGCTTCAAGGGGCATCAACCTTGACCTGCGATGACCATAACACATGGTCAGCAGCTGTGCCACAATGTGCACGTAAGTTTTTGAACCTTTGGACTATTTTTGTATAAAAAACGGTTAACCATTTGACCACACAGCATTCTGTTGTGAATGTGTGGTTATTTGGGTATGACTCTCAATTTGGAATGTTTGTTAGATATCACTAGGTTGGAGAAATATAAAGAGCCTTACTTAGGTGTACAGTAATACACCTCATGCCCACAGTCGAGTCGCTGGATCTATTACAGTGTGTGGGTAATCAGGCATGACTTTTAATTTGGACGACTCATTAGATACCACTAGTTGGAGCAATGTGGAGTGGCTTGCTTAGGTCCACTGTAATATACCTCATGCCCACAGTCGAGTTGTTGCAACTGTTAAGTGTAAATTCGGACATGAATTTCATTTGGATGGCTTATCCTGAATTTGATTAATTTTAAGTGACCAAGGCAATATCATCATATGAATTATACAGCCATTTCAAACTACTTTACAACACTTTAATTTTTAAGGATTATCTTGTCGCGGCCGATCTGTTGCGTTTGCTTCTACTTCGCCGGCAAATCGGGAATCTTGGAACGATGGCGACACAGTTCATTTTACCTGTAACCGTGGTTACGTAGTCTCAGGCTCAGAATATTCTACATGTCGCAATGGTCAGTGGACCACCCCTCCACCCACATGCATCAGTAAGTATTTCTGTTCATAATTTTTTTTATGTAACTATCGATTTATGCATATATTTCATTAGTGTTTGGATGTTGTCCGACTTATATCATAAGAATGCTTTTATGCTGTTTAGGATCAGATTTAAACTAGATTTAATTAATGATAACTATAAATGAATCCTTTAATATGATTTTTTTCCTGTAAGCTATCCAACAATACCTGTAAATAAATCATTTAATATGAATTTCTCCTGTTAGTTATCAAAAGATAACTGTTAAAAAAATCTTTATAATATGAATTTCTCGTATAAGTTATCCATTGCTAACCGTAAATGAATCCTTTAGCAAGGATTTCTCAGTCGATCCGCCCAAAATATAATGCTTACATTAAGCTGTATTACGTTTTTATATGCGCTGTAGAAAACTGTGTTACTAAAATGGTAATATGTGTTACATTGGGCAATTTTAAGGACCTCACTTGTAACACAGATTAACATCACACTATATCTTTAAATTCCCATCTTATTATAATTTAAGTTTAAACTCCCATCTTATAATACGGGTTAGTCTGGTGGTTTAGTGCGTCGCCCTTGATCCGAAGCTTTACAGACATGAAAGCTAGCTAGTCAGTTGTGTCCTTGGGAAAGGCACTTTACGGACATTGCCTGAACCCACCGAATTAATGGGTTCTACCAGATCAAAGAACCGTGTCTATAATCTACAACACACTGCAATAGCTCCAGTAACCCGACGTAGGGGTGTGATCTGATGATTTGTCCGCGCGATGTGATCTGACGATTGTCCGAGTGTTAACCCCCTTGGTTTTCTCTTTCACGGTAATAAAAATGAATATCCTATCGTATCTTATCCAATTTTAAATTCCCATCTTATTAACAAAAAACCCACCACAGGGCATATTCCCGCGCAGGGGCGTTGCCCCCCTGGTTACCAATACACTTCCCCCCACTGCCATCGTTATTACTCCGACGGAAAAAGTTATGCGGACGCCAGCGCAACCTGTGCAGCCGTGGGTGCACACCTACCCATCATAAGAGGAAGGGCACCTGAGATTACGATGAATAATCTAGATCAAAACACTTGGCTCGGACTGGATGATATTAGAAATGAAAGGGATTATAAATGGGCGGATGGGGAAAGTGTTGATTGGAGAAGTTCTATTCATCTTGAGTAGGAAATTTTTTGTTGTTTCCCTATTAGCTCTGTTTGTTGCATTTAACTTTGTTTTGGTAAATTTATGAACTGTTTTTCGAAATCTTTTTTCCAATTTGGGGATAAGTGTTTTTTTATGTTCTTACCGGTTAGTCTGGTGGTATAGTGCGACGCCTTTCAACCGAAAGGTTTGAGTTCAAAACTGATCGCTAGCTAGTCGGTTGTGTCCTTGGAAAAGGCTGTTAATGTAAATTGCCTGAACCCAGCGGATTAGTGGGTTCTACCAAACTGAAGGAACGTTTCTATCATATAAAACACACAGCAATAGTTCTGATATACCAACGATGGGCGCGAGGTGATCTGAGGATTGCCCGTGTGTTAACCCCCTTGGATTCCCATTCACGCGATAAACATAAAAATCCCATCCTATCCTATTTGTGGAAGTTTAACAAAATAAGACCTTTTGAATGATGAAACTGGTTGACGTTGGTGAGATATTAAAAAGTAACCTCTTCTACCTGTACTTTGACAGTGAAACCAATACGCATTCAAAAGACTGTGGGCAGAGGTGGTGGGCAAGGACCCAAGTCTGGCGGTGGGGGATGGTTGGTTGTGTAACAGAACGAAGATTTTATTGCATCAAGTATGAATCAGACGTGCGGCCTTTACAACTCAGAATAATATCGCCTCATTCCCTTACCGTGTACAATGGAATATACCTTCCGCAAGTTGCTGCAATACAAAGCGGCACCCCGGTTTATAAATCCGCTACAGGGGTAAGAATAGAAGCAACTGGTTGGGGCCCTGGACATGGTAATTGCTCGTTTTATGTTTAAATAATTGCATTTCGCCTTCCTTTTTTATTGCTCTCCATTTTTTATTCAAATAGACTTGTTGCAAGGACAGTTTTATGTATGTAACGATTCGACTACACGACCGTGTGTACTCTCCTATCTTACAAAAGAAATTTAAGGCACTGACCAGACTTCTTTTAACCAACCGGTATAAAGGAGTTGTACTGAAGGAACGTCTCAATCATACACAATAAAATTGTAACCCAGTGTTATTGTTACTTTCTTAGCGGGTTCACTCTATTTATTTATATCTCTTTTTAAATGGCAAGTTTTAACGACTGTTTACCGCTGCCTAAAATTTGATCCGTTTTTCGTTTTTTAAAACTGAAAAAAAAAATGATTAAACTAACCAAAACTACTTTTTAAAAGGAATTGTCTTGACACATGAGCACTTTTTATAAAAAAATGAATTTCTGGCCAAATTGAAGAATTATATCTTTTAGGTTCCAGAGAAAGATATTGGAATCTAGTTGATGGACGTCAGAAGATGGTTATTCGTACACCAGCCAAATACCCCCAAGATATTAATATTGACTGGGTGGTGGGTTCACACCATCCCAACTCTGGGAGTGTAGTACGATTATCAATTGAACCATATTGTAAGCAACCTTTAATGAATTTGAGTTTTAATAACGATAATTCCCGGCAGCATAGCTTGTTGGAGTAATACGTCACCTTTCAGCCGAAAGGTTGTGATTTCGAAACTGGGTGCTAGCTAGTAGGTTGTGTCCTTGGGCAAAGCATTTAACGGATATTGTCTGAATCCAGCGGATTAATGGGTTTACTAAATTAAATAAATATGAATCATACACAACACACTACAATAGCTCTGGTAACCTGACGATGGGCGCAAGGTGATCTGACAATAGTTTTAATCAAGGCACCTATTTGTATAATTGTTACAAGAACAACCATACTACAACTGCTCAGCCGAGTATTTCGTACATTTTTAACCAACTCCAACAATTCCGGGTCCGATTATTTTTCAGCCAATTTTTTTTAGTTTTTGTTTGTTTTTTTACCGTGCCAAGTTTCGAACCCATCACTAGGACCGGTTTTATGTATTAGAGTCGGTACATGTATTGGTCACGTTAATGATTCGGCTACACAACCAAACTATTTTTCAGCCAAATGGTTGCCATGGCAAGAGTGGAGCGCATGTAGCACCTCTTGTGGACAGGGGTCACAAGTCAAAAGAAGAACGTGCCAGAATGATGAAGTCGGATCTATTTACTGTCCTTACCCTAAAATAGAAGTTAGGCAGTGTAACCTTGGCGTCTGTGGTAGGTGTTTGGAGTTGCTGCGTTGATTATGAGATGTCTCTTTGGAGGGTTAAAGCATCATATCAGTCAATTTGCTGGAGCTAGAACAGTGTGTGGATAATTATACACGACTCATTAGATACCACTGGGTTGGAGCAATATAAAGTGGCTTGCTCAGGTGCACAGTAATACACCTCATACCCACAGTTGAGTTGCTGGAGCTATTACAGTGTGTGGATAATCAGACATGACTTTTAGTTTCGACGACTTTTTAAATACCATTGAGTTGAAGCAATGTAAAGTGGTTTGCTCAGTTGCAGAGTAATATAACTCATGCCCTCACAGTCGAGTTGCTGAATCTATTACAGTGTGCTGGATAATCACACATGAATTTCAATTTGGACGACTCATTAGATACCACAGGGTTGGAGCAATATAAAGTGGCTTGCTCAGGTGCACAGTAATACACCTCATACCCACAGTCGAGTTGCAGGAGCTATTACAGTGTGTGGATAATCAGACATGACTTTTAGTTTCGACGACTTTTTAAATACCACTGGGTTAGAGCAATGTAAATTGGTTTGCTCAGTTGCCGAATAATACAACTTATGCCCACAATCGAGTTGCTGGAGTTATTTCAGTGTGCGTATAATCGGTCAATTAACATTTAATTTAAACGACTCATTAGATACCACTGGGTTGCACAGTAACACACCTCATGCTCAAAGTCAAGTTAACGATGTTTATAAAATGAAAACATCACCCCTACAATTGTATCATCACTAAAACTTGGTATTTCTATACTTATTCTCAAGTTAATAAAGATGCAAATTCCAGTGGTGGGTCCATGTGATATCAACCCCTGTCAACATGGAGGTACCTGCACTCCAACTGGTTCATCTACTTACCAATGCACTTGCCCTGACCATCGGGAAGGGGTGAACTGTGAAACCTGTAAGTATTTTCTTGTTTATACTCACGAATCATAATTGTTCTTAAACTCTGGCTGTAGGACTGCAAGGATATAAAAACCCAACTATCCATACACTGTAATAGATTAAAAAAAACAATTGTGAGCATGAAGTCTTATTAGCTTCAACAACTAAATTCTAGACAGGTGCCTTACGATACTCGTGGATAAAGCCTGGCTTCCCACTCACAAGGACATAAATGAATTAATCATCCACACACTGTAATAGCTCCGGCAACTTAACTGTGGACATGCGGTGTCTACGACTTGTGGATAAAGCCTGGCTTCCCACCCACAAGGATAAAAATGAATTAACCATCCACACACTGTAAAAGATCCAACAATGTGACTGTGGCCATGAGGTGACTTATGATGATTTCCTCAGAACAAGCCTGGCACCCCACGTACGAGGATTTAAATGAACCAACCAAATACACACTGCAACCAATAGTCCAATCAACCTGACAGTTGCTTTAGAGTCTATACACCTGCACATCTTTGAAATACAGAAATAATTCTTTGAAATACAGAAATAATTTTTGAAATAATTCTCACTCATTAGGTATAAATAAGCCAACCATACATACACAAATACCTCCAGCAACTCGACTGTAGACATGAGGTGCCTTGCGACACCCATGGATAAAGCCAGTCTACCCCCCCCCACAAGAATATAAACAAACCAACCACCCATACACTGTAATAGCTTCAGTAACTCGACTGTGGGCATCAGGTGTCTTACAATACCCATGGATAAAGACTGGCTTTCCATCCACAAGAATATTAATGAACCAACCATTCACACACTGTAATAGCTCCAGCAACTCGACTGTAGGCATGAGGTGCCTTGCAATACCCATGGATAAAGTCAGTCTACCCCCCACAAGGATATAAATAAACCAACCATACAACACTAAGAGCTCCAGCAACTCGACTATGGCTAAAGATACATTGGCATTGTTACAACAAAGAGTGGTTCTCCAATTAACTAAAACAAACAGTATTTAACATCATTAATTCCCTATCACCCAAGTGTTTCAATGTAATTGTATGTTCTTAATAAACAAAAGGTCCAAATGTAATTCATTGTCACACAGCTGTGAACCTTTGTCAGAGGAATCCTTGTCAGCATGCTGGAACTTGTACAATGGTTGGCACCAATTACCAATGCGCGTGTAGTAGATTGTACACTGGGGACAATTGCCAGACATGTAAGCTTAAAATGCAAACTCTTTTAATGTGTGACCTAGTGATACAATTTTAGGATGATTTTTCGCTACCAGCCTCTTGCAAGTTTTGGTATCTTGCAGGCTCTATGCAAAGTTTTACTGTGTACCAATGGCTTGTGTTGGTTGCCTTGCATAAAGAAAGATCTCTGTTACAAAGGATTTCAATTTTGCATAGTTTGGATAGAGATAGGATAGTATATCTCCGTAAGTGGGAAAACCAAGGGTGTTAACACACGGACAATCGTCATATCACCTCTAGCCCATCGTCGGGTTACCGGAGCTATTGCAGTGTGTTGTATAATTGAGATATTTCTTCAATTGGATAGAATCCATTAATTAACTGGGTTCAGGCAATATCCGTTAAGTGCCTTGCCCAAGGACAGAGCCGACTAGCTAGCAACCAGTTTCGAATCTGCAACCTTTCAGCCTATTGGCGGCGCATTGGATTATTGGGTTGTACTAAAACACTAAAGTAACGCCTTAAGCATATATAACACATTGCAATATCTCCGTTTACTCTACCGTCGACGTGAAGTAATTTGATGATTAATCCTGAGGTAACCGCCCTTACAGTGTTTTCCAATTCACAAATGTAAAACATGAAAACTATCCAACCTACTCCTAATAACATCAAGTGCACAATAACCCCTTTTTAATTTGATCAATCAAACTTTACCGCTCGAAGTGAAAAGGTGCGTAGTCCCTGACGGCTCAGAAATGCTTCTTGCTGGTGGGGGAACTCCCCTACAGCGGGAATATGACGTCAACACGAGGTTGGAATTTTCGTGCCGGAACGCAAATCACATCATCGAAGGCAACGTATACTCCACTTGCTTGTTTACTCAGAACTGGGACCGACCCTTTCCAACCTGTGGTGAGTTGGGCATAGAATTGGTATATAAAAGAACGTGATAATGCACAAGTCTGTAAGGTTGAGTTTTTTTAAACCCGATACCTCAAATTCTTACAAGTAAATTCCCCACAACTTAGTGTTTACAAATACATCAACTATAACTTAATTTCTTACAAGTGATTCCACAACAACTAAAGTCACCACAAAATCAAGTCCGGCTGGTTAGTCTGGCGGTTAAGTGCGGCGCCTTTCAATCGAAAGGTTACAGGTGCGAAACTGTTCGCTAGCCAGTCGGTTGTGTCTTAAGGCAAATCACTTAACGAAAATTGCCTGAATCCAGGAAATTTTTGGGTTCTACCGAATTGAAGTAACATGTGAATCCCACACAACACATTGCAATAGCTCCGGTAACCCGACCATGGGCGCGAGGTGTTCTGACGATTGCCCGTGTGTTAAATCCCATGGTTTTCCCATTTACGGGGATAAAGATGAATATCCATCCATTCCATCCACCACTAGGTTTAAGAGCACTACTTGTCCACAACCCAATTTCCAGCGGCGGGTTTCAAGCCCACAACCTTACCCCTTTAAATCATAAGCATTAAAAAAAACCACTAACCAATTCGGTGTTATTATTATTTTTTTTAATTGATCCAAGTTTCGAACCCATGATGGGCGCGTCACCAAGACAGTTTTTTATAAGAGTTGGTATGTGTATCGGTCGCGTTAACCATTCGACCACGTACCCAGTCGAGTATTTTTATTTATTTTTTTACCGAGCCAAGTGTCGAACCCATGATGGGCTTGTCAGTTGGACCGTTTTTGTATGGTAGTCGGTATATGTATCGGTCGCGTTAACCATTCGGCCACACGATCGAGTATTATTAGACGATTTTTTATCGAACCATCTAATATTTTTCAGTTGCTCCCGCTGGCCGATGTCCTAATCTAGTAGCTCCGCAAAATGGTGCAGTCCGATATTCGGACAACAGGAAACCGCCGGATACCATAGCTTTATTTTCCTGCGATGAAGGTTATAACCCGATCGGAGATAGAAGGGTTCTCTGTCAGATGGATTTTCAGTGGTCCGGAGGCGCACCCACCTGCCAATGTACGTATAGGATAAGTTAGTATGTGGGAAATAGAATTATAACTAGGGTTATAATCTGTTGGTTAAAACACACTTGGTTTTTAAATAGTAAAATTCTATAAGTGTTATGGCATCACGCAGTAACTAAATGGATGCCACTGGGTTGGAGCAATGTAAATTGGCTTGCCCAGGTAGACAGTATTACATCTCATGCTTGCAGTCGAGTTGCTGGAGCTATTACAGTGTGTGAATAATCAGACACAGGTTTTAATTTAAACGACTCATTAGATGCCACTGGGTTGAAATATTGAAAAGTGACTTCAAATACATTCTGTAGGTATTGATCGAAACTAGTCGCTAGCTAATCGGTTGTGTCCTAGGACAAGGCACTTAACGTACGTTGCCTAAACCCAGCGGATAAATGTGTTCTACTAAAGTGAAGTAACGTGTGAATCATACCCAACGCACATATATAGCTCTGGTAATCCGACGATGGGCGCGACATAATCTGACGATTGCCCGTGTGTTAACGCCCTTGGTTTTCCCATTTACGGGGATAAACATTAATATGATATCCTATCCTATCCCACCAAGCTATTTTTCGTGCCTTAAACCTCTATGGTATACCGACCGTGTTTAACCGTCAACCAAAGCTTCCTTTACATTTTCCAGTATCCGGATGTAACGTCTTCCAAGCCCCTCCTGGCATCACCTTTCCTTTGGGCATTGAACATGCAGTAGGGGCTTTAATACGTGTAGATTGCACTGACTTATTCCATCGACTTTCTGGTGGGCCGTCCAGCATAGAGTGCCTTGGCAGAAATCAATGGTCCACTGATTTAAACTCGTACACTTGCGGTCCATAATTCGGACTTTTTTATTTCATGTTGTATATGTGTTATATTGGCAAGTCTGCCAGCTATCACTTCTGGATTAATAAAGATACATGTCATGATTTCTCTTTGATTTGAACCACATTATTATGGGTTTTTAATTTTACTTGTTTTGCGTTACGCTTATGACAAACATGTCCGGTCGTTTAATTACAACGTGTTATAAAATGAGGTTAAAGTTTCTGGAATCCTAACAGAATTAGCGATAGTTATGGCGCGTATGAATGAGGTTGAAACACAACAATAATAAAAATAAAGATTGTTAATAAATATTAAGTTTGGATTGGTAAATCGGGAACCGATTAGTTTCTGCTTGCAAAAACAAACGTGATACACTTTGTATAAGATATACCAAGAGAGATAAGGTAGGCAGACAACCCCATTTTATCAGCATGCACAAAAATATACTACCGTACAGTAAACAAGTTTTAAAAATAGTGTTGGTTCACACGTAGTTGACACTTTCTTGTTTTCAGTTAATTTTTATTATTTTGTTGTAACGATTATGACAGGAATTTTTGTGAGGCATTTTTTGGAAAGAAAGATCCATCCAATATGCGCTAATAATAAGTTGATATGTTATAAATAAAAGTGCAGACTTATTCATTTGTAAATATTTAAAAAGAATTTCCCGATGGATCCGGTACTATATAAAATAAGCCAGTTTTACCTTTTTTGGCGTCGCCGATATTGCTGGATAGGGTTCTCCATATTTTACAGATTCATATAAACTAAACTCGGAAAATACTAAAGGACTCAAAAATAACCTAGAATAAAAAAACTTATAATCGAAGATTATCACGTATATAAATGACCCAGAGACTTAAAAACAATGTATACTAATAAAGAATATCTATACAAACGTTAGTTCACGTGGTCCATAATCTTACTTGGCCATTTTCCGAGAAATTCCCCAAACACTTTAACCTACCCAAACCATTGATTAGTATATATTTAAATTTCCATGATGACCAATTGCATTTAACTTTAGGTAATATATATTAGATAAGCAGTGATATATTTTTGAGTGAATTCCGAATCCTCAACTACCGACATGGACAATAATGTAAGCACGATGGTCTTTGCAGATTTTTGGCCTCAATTATTTTATATTTTATATTTTTAATGTTTTGGAACTGAAAGGAAGTATTTAATTTAAATGGTTAAAAAAGTTGTAGAAATAAATAATAAAATATGATGAAAGTTGAAAGTGCCCCATTCCCACCCTAAAGAGTTCCGGGAATTCCCCTTAAATTTAAGATAACACAAGAAAAATGATCGACATATCCAACAGAATAAAATGGTCGTACAAGGCCCTTTTCCGCCATTTTGACAATTTTAAAGTTGATTTTCTTTGTTTTTCGATATCATAGATCAGGAAAGAAAGATTCAATAAGAAACATGACAAAAAGAACTTGTTTCTAAAATACAAACCAAAAGATTATACGAGTTTAGGTGATTTTTTACGTTTCAAATAAAAAATGATGATCAATTCAACGTATTTGACTTTTATTATGCACTTATCTTTGAATACAAAACAAAACACGGAATCGTGGACAGGCATTGGAAAAACACGGAATCGTGGACAGGCATTGGAAAAACACGGAATCGTGGACAGGCATTGGAAAAAGAAGGAATCGTGGACAGGTATTGGAAAAACACGAAATCGTGGACAGGTATTGGAAAAACACGAAATCGTGGACAGGTATTGGAAAAACACAAAATCGTGGACAGGTATTGGAAAAACATGGAGTCGTAATGGGATCATGTAGTTGCAGTAAAACGCCAATGTTATCAGATTATACATTGGGTTTCATCTTCGTCCACGTGACTTATCACCCAATGGCGCGGAAACGAATGCTTCATAGTGACCAGGTCCTCCATCACGTTGTACTTGTTTTGACTGCAAGTACGCCCGCCCGCCCGGCTGGAGAATATCCCATACAACACGTAAGGAGAGCAGGGGTCTTTTGGCCTCCGGGGACAAACTATTGGCCCACCTGAATCCATCTGTAACGTAAAACAGGTAATCGTGTGTTTTTGTGTTTTTTGGTTTTTCTTTTATCGGGCTCAGTTTTGATCCAATGATGAGCTCGTCACTTATAGGGAGTTTTTTATATAACGATTTGGTATATTGGTATTATTGGTAAGATATTGGTAAGATAATTTTTTTCTCTATAGAGGGCAGTATATGAATCGGTAGCGTTAACCATTCGGCCAGACGACTGTTTCCGAATAGTAAACGCGAGCGATTTATATACTGCCCTCTATAGAAAAAACGATTTTGGTGACACGCTAATCACGTTTTCGAAACTTATCTCCGTAAAAATGTTGTAAATTGTAAACTTGTAGATAGCGTTTTGCTTAGATTGGGATATTTCTGTTTATCATACATGTTAAAAACGCATAATGAACATTATAACAACAGAAAACCTTAGAAGTTCATGCGTTATCTTTTAGCAGAAGGGCTAAAGGTTTAAATCTAACCGAAAGCAAGTCGATTATGTACTTGCGCAAGACACTCGACAAACAGTGCTTGAGTCCAGTGGATAAATTTGGTTCTACTAAAATTAAAGAAATTTCTTAAACTTTGCCTCATAATCTTCGACAACTCGAGGGTGGACGCAAGGTAATCTGAGGATTGCCCGAGTGATAACTTTTGCATTTTTCTATGCACTGGCATATAACACAATTATCCTTTTTCCCATATCCTATAACATGGTCGATCGTCATATGATCTCTGGTCTGAAATCATATGTCGAAAGATTTTGGCAGTGTTTGAAAAAGAATTCAGATAAGACACAGTTTCGTTTTAATCCACTAAACCACTAGAAATTGTAGTCTGATAATTGCGACGACCTATCCTAGAGGCGAATTGCCGGTTTCAATCCTTCACCTTTACGATTAAACTTTTAACGCCCGACCGATTTAGCTGGTGGGTTATTGCGTCGCCTTTCAGTCGAAGGGTTGCTATTTAGAAACTGGTCACAAGCTAGTCGGTTGTGTCATTGGTCAAGGCACTGAACGAACATTGTCCGAACCCAGTAAATTGATTAATTTTACCAAATAAAGGAACATAACAAAACATTTTGCAATAGATTTAACAACACAATGGCGGGCGCGAAGTAATCTGACAATTGCCCGTGTGTTTATTATGCACCTTGCGTTTTCGCATTCACTGGTATAAATATACTATCATATCCTAACGCCATACTGTATCAACTTACTACTTAAACTTACTTGACAGCCGACTAAATGCTCTCCATGGTGAAAGGTACAAGATTGATGCTGCTTCAATTCTCCGTGTAAACCACTAAACCTAGATTTACATTTCTTGTGGGAGTGAACCTTCGTATGCGCGAACCTCTGAATGCTTGAAGGTATAATCCGATCGTCCGACGTTTGTCCGTGTCCGATTGCGACGCAGCCTTTCGGTTTGTGGTTAACTTTTCGATCCAATATGCATACGTACGGAAACGCTCCGTTCACTTTGAGAAACGCAAGATCAAATTGGTCGTCTTCGCTGAAATGCCTTTTTGGATAGAAATAATTATTATTTCTCGGGAAAACTTTCTTAGGATAGGTTATTCATGTTTATCCCCGTTAATGGGTTAACACATCACCTCGCGCCCACCGTCGGTTCACGGAGCTAGTGAGTGTGTTGTAAATGATACACATGTTCCTTTAATTTGGTAGAACCCAATAATCCGGTGGGCTCAGGCAATGTCCATAAAGTGCCGTAACCGGCGGGACAATCAGACTTTTACAGGCGCCAAGTACTATAATATATAAATTGCAAGTCAAGGAATGGGAATGGTTGGTTATTCATGTTTTATTGTCAAAAATGAGTAAAATGCAAAAAAGCATTATCACATGGGCAATCGTACTGCATAGACTGTAATTAAGACACTTCTTTTGTTTTAGTTCAACTTTTTTTTCAAATAAACTGGAGTTGGGCGATATCCAATCAGATAAAACAGACGGTCAGCTTACATTTTCTTATCCTTAGAGTTAACATAAAACGTTTAGGATAGGACATCCATGTTTATCCCCGTGAACGGGAAAACGCAAGGGGCGTTAGTACACGGACATTCGTCAGATCCCCGCGCCTACCGTCGAGTTATCTCAGCTTTTAGATTGTGTTGTGTATGATTCATACATTTCTTTAATTTGGTAGAACCACACATTCCGATGAGTTCATGCAATGTTCGTTAAGAGCTTTTCCCACGGACACAAACTACTAGCTAGCGACCAGATTCGAAACTGAAACCCTTTGGCTGGAAAACAACGCACTAACTCACCAAGTTATTCGATCGAACGACCATTTAGATTCTGCCATTCTTATAATCCTAGTGTTTTACCTATCTTCTTACCTGTGACATTTAGTTTTGGTTACTTGGTGTAGAATTTCTGTATTTCGGGCCACGCCCTCTGGGGTTAGTTGAAGATCGTGGACGCCGACGCTGATTTTAATGTGAGATGCCGATCTGTATTGTGTAGGATAAACTGTTAAAGATATCGGTATTACCAATAATACAGATAAGTCTGGTGGTTAAGTGCGTGGACTATTAACCAAAAGGTTGCAGATTCGAAACTGGTGGCCAGCTAGTCAATTGTGTTCTTGGGCAAGGCACTACATAGACATTGCCTGAACCCATCGGCTTAACCCTTTAACTGCCGTAAATTACATAAGTGGAAAAGTATACGGCCGATTTTGATCAGTGACATGGCGCTGGAGAGCTGAATAATTTCTGCGTTTACCAATATAAGATGATATATAGGTTTGCATTTGAAATTTTTTAGTTATTTGAGTTTGAAAAAACGTATAAATATATGTGTGGTTTTGGTTGTTTTAATTAGTTTTAATTACTGTTTTAGTCCCCGATCAGTTTTCAACTATTGTCGTCATGGTTCGCTTGTTTAGTTTGAAAACAATACATTCGTTTTTCGCTTGTACATTTTGGATTAGGCCATTTTTTGAGCTTATGGAGGGTAAAAACAGATATTCTGTTGAAGAAGCTGCCCTTTTGTTGACATATAGTGATTCTGGAAACAGTTGTGCTTCGTTTTTCAGTAGTTCTAACAATAAAGAACATTTTTGAAGATGTTTTGCATCAGTTTTGTTTTCCTGTGGCTATGTGTTTGTGTTTCATTGGGCTAAAGGAAAAAAAAAAAAAATTTTTTTTTGATTTGCGTATTACGACGTCATCAGTCAAGTTGTGAGGTCATCACAAAAACAGTAGTACAAAAATGATCTAAAGATAATCATAAATAACTTTGCTACCTAATGTTTTGTTTGTAAATGAGAAAAAAAGATAGTTTTTGTTGATCTAAATAGAAACACATGACGTCATTGCACAATGCATGACGTCATCAAAATTTAACCAATGTAAAACAAAAGAAAATTTATTACTGAACAACTTTTATGTTGATCATATCATGCTAACATCAATAGTTTTTTGTATAAAAGCTTTTAACCTAAGGCGACTTCGCCAAAAAATGACCTAAAAAACAGCCGGCAGTTAAAGGGTTAATGAGTTTGCTAAAGTGGGCGCGGATTGATCTAACGATTGCCCGTGTGTTAATCCCCTTGGTTTTCCCATTCACGGAGATAAACATAAATATCCCATTCTATCCTAATAAAAAGCAATGTGGCAAGCATTTCTAGCACAAGCTACTTTGTACTTAAGGGTCTTTTGTGAAAAAGTAATAAGTTTAAAGAAGGGCATGCTTTGAATACAACCATTTAGTTTAAATATTGTGTTCATGGTATAATTTTAAGGTAAATGTTTTAACAGTTTTCTTTTATATGAAGGCGGTCATGTTCACCGATAAGTCTTACAGCCTGCAATGTAACATGTTTTTTCATCAGCCTAAGTTTCGGACCCATAATGGGCTCGTCACAAAAAAAACGTTTTTATAAAAAAAAGTCGGTTTTTAGTCAAAATATGACTTTTTATATTTTTTATGACTTTTATGTGTTTTTACAATGCCATTCATACAGCACCTGCCAGATATACAATCTATGCAATGAGCAGCCGTCAGTACGGTATTGCTGTCAACCATGACACCTCCGCAAGTGTAGCTGTATTCTCCGTCACGATTTTGTGTAAACACCCCGACAAACCATGGAAATTGATCTTGATTTGAGAAATTGCCACCTGATTAAATATTTTTTCGTCATCAGGATAAAGTCATACCGGTTAGTCTTGCGGTTTAGTGCGACGTCTTTCAACTAAAATGGTGTAGTTTCAAAACTGGTCGCTAGCGAGTCGGTTGTGTCCTTGGGCAAGGCACTTAACGGACATTGCACGAACCCAGCGGATTAATGGGTTCTACCATATTGAAGGAACGTGTCTATCATACACAACACAATTTAATAGCTCCGGTAACCCCATGGTGGGCGCGAGGTGATCTGACGATTGCCCGTGTGTTAACGCCCTTGGTTTTCCCATTCACGGACTCGTTAAAACACGACAGTCGTTAAAACACGTCTTAATCAATTACTTACAATAGGTATATTTAAACGTTGTCGCCAAACCTAATATTTTAGAATAAATAAAACTGGGAAAAAATGTATATGTCAAAATTGTTCCACTAATGTAATCCATAATAAAAAAAATCCTGAATAATTGTTCTAAATTAGCTCACGGTATATTCTTTTGCCAATGTTTTCTCTGCACGGTGACTTTCCACAATCGCACCGTTCGGAATCTAGAATAAAACAAGTATTTTATATTACTTTTTTTTACATGTTTTCGGTCTAAGTTTCAAAACCATAATGGGCTGATATGCTCGTCAAGAATACCGTTTTTAACTATTCGACCACACAACAGTTAGGCCTATCATATGCCCTTTTTTACCGAGTCAACTTTTGAAACCATGCTGGGATCGTCACCAGGACCGTTTTTTGTATAAAAGTCGGTGTATGTCGCGTTAACCATTAGACCACGCCACAGTTCCTTTTATATCTCCATTTATATGAAAAAACAGACGCTTTATGTGGGGCAACGCCAAAGAGAGGAAAAGCGGGAAGGAGGGATATTGTCCACCAAAACTATGGAAATTAATTTTAACCCTTCCCTAAACACTAATAAACTATATTAGATCATCTCAACCCCAGAACTCACTCTAACCCCATGTTTTAAAAATAACTCCAATGCCCTAATATTCATTATAGTGTGCAGTTTTCCTCTTTCCCGCCTCCCTTCTTTTAGTTTTCCCCTTTTATGTGTGGCACCTAACTGTCTACCCTCAAGTACTTCGAAAAGCCAGCTATAAACACCCCGGTAATAAAACTTTCAAACCTCAAATCAATACGAACCTGGTTAAATAAACTTAACTTACCTATTTCTCCATAATTTGACAAGCCCATCGTTCTAAAAGAGAAATCGTTTAGGATAGGACAAGATATTCATGTTTATTCCCGTGAATGGGAAAAACAAGGGGGTTAACACACGGGAAATCGTCAGATCACCTGGCGCCTATCGTCGGGTTACCGGAGCTATTACAGTGTGTTGTATATGATAGACACGTTTCTTCAATTTGGTAGAACCTATTAATCTGCTGGGTTCAGGCAATGTCCTTAAAGAGCCTTGCCCAAGGACACAACTGACTAGATAGCGACCAGTTTCGTAAATAGTTTTTGTCATGATAAATATTTAAATGTAGATATAAGTAACATTACTGGACTGAAATACATTTAAATGCGTGTTTCTTGTTATGAATTTGAAA
This sequence comes from Ciona savignyi, assembly GCA_000149265.1. Classification (NCBI taxonomy): domain Eukaryota; kingdom Metazoa; phylum Chordata; class Ascidiacea; order Phlebobranchia; family Cionidae; genus Ciona; species Ciona savignyi. Next base: position 86,505 of record CH002915.1, on the reverse strand, counting down.
TTGTAGGAAGTACAAATCGAAGTTTTTGAATTAAGATGTTCTGTATGTAAATTATACTAGTATTTATATTAAATAAAACGTTGCATTCCAAAACGTTTTAAAAAGGAATTTCTATTTGGGATAGATTTCCATACCCCAATTCGTATAGGATAGGATGGGAGGATAGGATAGAATGTTCGTATTTATCGTTGTGAATGGAAAAATCATGGGGTTAAACACGGGCAATGGTCAGATCATATGATTCACACGCTCCTTCAATTTCGTAGAACCCATTATTCCAGGGTAAAGGGTTTGCAAAGGTCATAAATATATTGAAAAAACTGCCGCTGTATATAAATATTATCTCATAATTGTTTAAAAAGACAATATTTAGCCAGCATTAATTGTTTTCTTAACTAATCGATGTGGATATGGAGAGGATATGATATTCATGTTTATCCCTGTGAATAGGAAAACCAAGGGGGTTAACACACGGGCAATCGTCAGATCACCTCGCGCCCATCGTCTGGGTACCGGAGCTATTGCAGTATGTTGTATATGATTCACACGTTGCTTCAATTTAGTAGCACTCATTAATCCACTGGGTTCAGGCAATGTCCGTTAAGTGGCTTGCCTAAGGATACAGCCGACTAGCTAGCGACCCGTTTCTAATCTGCAACCCTTCGGTTATAAAATGTCGCACTAAACCACCAGACTAACCGGTAGGAATGTGGTAAGAATGTTATCGTTATGCTTTTCCTTGCTTCTCAAAAGAATGAAAAAGTTAACAAATCAAATATTTCACTTACACCTGTTGACGTTTTGTTACATCGAGTGGACTTGTGTCATCTTCTTCTGTAAACAAAGAAATAATAAAATGATAAGGTATGTTTATCCGAGGGGTCGGGATACGCAAGGTAGGGTATGTGTAATTTCATTTTTAAACTGGCGGGCCAAGTAATTGAGCCGCCACTCTCATACATTTTGTCATTTTTTTATAAAAACATTAAACTAAAAACTACGGTACATTCTTGGTAAAACCAGAAAGCACTGTTGCGTTAAGTGACGTACAAATGTAGTTAGGTGGCTTTGCTAAATAGTCATGCAACATGTCGATTACATCCGGCGGAGCAGACTAAAGACCCGCAGGCCGGATTTGGCCTACGGGCCGTAGTTTGCCCATGTGTGGTATATGCACTTAGCGGACATTTAAACACAATAAGGGTTGGTATTAAAACGAAAGGAATGTCTCGATTATAAACAACACAGTGTTATTAATCCGGTAACCCAAAGATAGGCGCAAGGTTATCTATCGGCGAGTTCTTTTCGCTTGGAAAAAACGTGAAAAAAACATGATTGTTATATCATAGGCTGGCAAATAGGGTAGCTGGGCATTACCTAATAAACTCTAAAGACTTAGAGAGTAAAACTACGAGCATCTAAGCGGTTTTATTTAGCACTAATAAGCTAAATTGCTTTGGAATTACCGGTGATTTTTAAACATTCTTTCGCATTTTCTATAGCTAGAAGATAAAAAGCCGCATTTTCCAGACGGTAAAAATACCTTTTTAAAAAATGGCAAAAAATATTTTCAATGGCGACAAATAGGACCACATTAGTCGAAACAGTTTTAAACTTATTTTGCGAACGATCTTACCGCCCGTGAATGGAATATTTTCAGTCTTGACTTTTTCTTGTGCGTTGCCTGTAAATAAACACGCCACGGTTACACAAAATTCTTATTGACTACAACAAAATAAAAAAATTTATACATTTTTAATAAGATATTTTAGTAATCTAGTGTGGCCGAGTGGTTAACGCGATTTTTATATCAACTATAAAAAAACGGTCTTATAAACTAGCCCATCAAGGTTTCGAAAAAATATATATATGAAGTTTTATATTGCGTGACTGTTAAAAAGTGGCACGAACCTAATCAGAACTTTCCGTGGTATGGTTCTGCATCTTTATATACTACACTAAAGGTTGAGGCTAAGTAAAGAGATCTAGCTATACTCTGCATGTTGTTTTTAATTCTTATACAATGAAATTGGGTAAAAGGATGTTTTAATTATTTGGGGTATGATGTATAGGGTAAATCAATAAATTTTGGGTTATGATGTATAGGGTAAATCAATAAAAAGATGTTTTAATTATTTAGGGTATGATGTATAAGGTAAATCAACAACTACAACACACCACAATAAGAGCAACATATCTAAAATAATATTTTATGTTCTATCTTCATGAGTAGCGTTATTCAAACGTGCAATTTCCAGCATTTACCGTAGGGTTACATAGTTTATATCGCAATGTGCTGTGTGTGATTAACAGGTTTCTACTAAATAAGTTTAAATGAGAAATTCCCGGACTGAGGTTTGAATCCGTGATAAGCTTGATTTTTGGCGGTATATCTATCGGTCGCGTTAACCATTCGGCCACACGACCGTACTGGAGGTGGGTTTGGCGACGTTTGCTATAAGAACCATTTTAAATACTTAAATGAGCGGTCAGAGGCTGGTTCGGTAGGTAAACAATTATGTGTACGACATAATGCCCTTGCTCCAACGCTTAACCAAAGGGGTTAATGTGAATATAAAAGACTATCATTTGTGAAATATATAAAAGACTATCGTTAACCACAAACACAGTACAAATGTAATATTTGTCAGCAATTCGAATAATTATCTTATGCGGTCATATTTACTTCACAATTGTTCACACCTACCTTCAAGCATCCTAAGTATCATCTGATCTAATGACGATTGGTCAGCGGAGCGCCTAAAAACAGGTCAGCTTTATTTGTTGCAACAATGGCTATTTGTAGTACAGTCGTGCGGCCGATTGGTTTAACGCCATCCTAAACATATCCTATACATCCTATACACCTATACATATACCGACTCTTATAAAAAAAAGTGACGAGCCCATCATGGCTTCGTAACTTGGATCAATAAAAAATAAATAAAAATAAAACAAAACAAAAAAACAATGGCTATTTGTATGTTATACTGACTATTCGAAGGTTTTTGAACAAAAACAGTAATTAGGTTAACGCCACCAACGGGTGTGTGGCCGAATGGTTAACGAACCCGATTCATATTACAATTTCTGTTTTTAAAAGGTCTTGGTGGCCAAACGGTTGTGTGGTCGATTGGTTAACCACCGCGTAAAATTTCAAATCCATGATGGTACCGATTTTTATGTGTCCACTTTAAATACGTTCTAGGTAACACGCCCATCATGGATTCGAAACTAAACCGAATAAAAATAAAAATTTGAAAATGAAAACAAATTTTTTTATAATTCTTCGGTACATCTAATTACTACGGGAACACTTGGGTCGCTTGGAGGGTTAGAGTTAGAGTTGGGGTTGGGTTTCCAAGCGCCCGACCCAAGCAACCATGTTATGATTTGAGGCACGCTCCACCATTACGTACATATAAAGTAACATCGTCTTACCTCTTTAGCACTTTTGCCGTTGTAGCGCATAGAAATACTAGAAGAATATACAAATTCATAGTTCTTCACTTTAAAACCAACCACCAATGCCTCGTTGCACGTGATTCTAAATAATGAGCCACCTAAGAAATCTTATACATTTTATACCCACACGATGTCTAATTTAAGAAAAATCCCAGGATTCAAACCTTTTTAGAAAGCCACAGCGGTAATAACGTTAATTTCCTTGCCATTGTTTCTCGGTTTTAAAATTTCCGATGCTTAGCCGCATAAAAATTTCTGTAATCGAATCGTAAGTAAATTGAATATTAAAAACGGGATAGCTGAAAATAGAGTTCTTTGTATGGATTGGAATACCGGGTCCTGTATAGTCCATTCATTGTTCGTTTGGCGTGAGGATTAAAATAACTTTGGTTTTCCGCAATGATTCTTCGACTAACCGCAATTAAGGGAAAACCAATATGTGTATCGGTCGCGTAAACAATTTGGCCACTAGACCGATAGATATGTCGTATTTTACTTTAAGACGGCATTAGAAAAGAGCATTAAGGATTGAAACTGGAAAGAAATCAAACGGAGTTCATGTTTATCCGTTCTAACTCTAAGATAATGTTAAACTTTTAAATTTGAACAAATGAATAAGTTAACCGGTAAAGAAAAGTTTTCTATTCTGGGATACATTTTAAAGTTTTATTGTACAAAATAAGATATTAAAAAATGTATTTTGTTAGAGAAAACAGTTAGGAAAGTATTTACGCCTGGGATTAATTTCAGTTAAGCGGCCTTTCGTGTGTTGGGTTTAAAGACCACGTCTAATGATACCGAAATGTAATAATTTATTGCTTTTGTAGACGTGTTCTAACGACTGTCGTTTTACTGTTTTCCCCCGTTTTCCACATTTTTATTACCAGTGCTGCTTCAGGTTTTTCTCGTAGAAACAAGAAATAAAGTAAACTAAACAATTTCAAAGTTTTATTCTCCATTTTAAGAACAATTATGTTTATCCCCGTGAAATCAATTTGCTGGAAAAGGTTCTACACTGTAAAAAATTTTTTAGGAATTTTTACATAAAAAGTCTGGAAGCAGGTGGTCCAGACTTTTTATGTATTTTTAATTTACTGACTATTATGTAAATACAAAAAAACATTCCAATCTGTATTTAGAAGAAACATGCATGGCTTGTCTTTTAACATGTTTTTATGTTTTTTAAATTTACTACTACACAATGTAATTATACACAATCAATGGTTTATAAACACATTTGCATGTTTATTATATTTACTACCACACAATGTAAATATACACAATCAATGGTTGAGTAACACATTTGCAAGTTTATTATGTTTACTTCTACACAATGTAATTAAACACAATCAATGGTTTATTAACACATTTGCATGTTTATTATGTTTACTTCTACACAATGTTTATTATGTTTACTTCTACACAATGTTTATTATGTTTACTTCTACACAATGTTTATTATGTTTACTTCTACACAATGTTTATTATGTTTACTTCTACACAACTCGAATTATTTGAAAGAAAGACAACGAATTATTTGAAAGAAAGAAGTTAAAGGCAAAGTTCAAACATACACAAAATCATTTACTGCATTTAGCAGTGATAGCAGTTTTGAGTTTATTCCATTTATCCTGGATTTCTTTCTTCCATTTTTTATTATTTTAGCGCCGCCACCCTCAACTTCAGCAAATGCACTGTAAGAAAACATTGGGTGCTGGTATTATGTATTGATGTAAATTGTAAATCCTCTAAATATATATTCTATATGGCTTATGAATTTTAACGGAAAACAACATAGTATGCACATATGTAGTCCAAAATCATATAATTTTACAGCCCAGTGGCTTGCTGGTTTACCTAGATCAGAACTACTAAGGACAGGTTTAGGACGAACACCTTGGTTCTTCATTTGTACAAAAATGTTTTATTAAAAAAACAAATACTTCTAAACACACCAAAACAGTATAACCACTATTAGATATGTTTAACACTATTTTACCATCCCAGGATTATATAAGTATCCTCTATCCATCATAAAAGATAAATATAGAACATGCTCTTTCACTCACCGTTGAAGAAATTCCATTGTAACAGTTCCATTTGCAGGATACTCAATGTTAAAAACATAGTAACTGGCAAATAGTAGAGCGAGTGCATCCTCTGCTAAAATAATATCTTTGATAACAACTTGCTTGTCAACTGCAATATAAAATCTGGAAGCAGACAGAACTGAACAACCTCCTGTGAATGAAATGAACAATCTTAATTCACCAGAATGGTATTTGTCTAGCCGTCTTGAGGTTAAGTTTAAAGTTAATAACTATTTTTTGTCACTCACAAAAACTTGTTTTTTATTCATAACATACTTAGCTCTCACCTACAGCCAAAATGCATGGTGTTGCAGGAACATCATTTTTGTCACATTGCTCCTTAAAAAATAAAACATTTATTATTCAAATGAAGTTAATTTTGTGTGTATATAAATAACCAAACGGTGGGCACGAGGTAATCTAACCATTGTCAGTGCTATAACGCTCCTGATTTTCCCATTAACAGGCATAAAATAATATCGTATACATCATATTGAAGAGAAACAATCAAAGGAATTGGGCTAGACTATTTAAAAAAATATCAAACTAAATGTTAAGAACAAAAGTTACACACATATTATATTATGTTGTACCTGTAACAATAAACTCTGGCCGTTCTCTTTAAACACTTGGCATAAAAGGAGAAGCAAACCAAGGACTTCTGGTTGGTTATTTTTTGTAATATTCTTGGCCAAATTAATGTTCTTAATGATTTTTCGGACTTCATTATTTTTGTACTGAAGTGACTGCATATATGATAGTACTTTACTGATGTTGTTTTCCAGTGTTTTTATAAATACATTTAAAGCCTTGCCCATTAATATCTCATATTGAAAGAACATTCCGTCTTTAGTAAAGCACAAAGGCCAATCTTCTTTTAATGTTTGCAATGTCTTAAAACCCGAGTTAATATGGAAACGAAGAGTTGGAAAACATTCTTTTATGCAAGCAAACACTTCTTCCTTTTCCAAACTTTTATCTTGAAAGTGACCCAAAAGCTTTAATCTTAGACTTTCAGTTTCCGTATCAGACTTCGTGTTTGATGGATTCCAATCAATACAATCTGATCCATGCTTTCTACTAGTATTATTTCCTTCATTTGGTACAGATTTAGATTCCAACTCAAGGCTTCCTTTGGGATTTCTGGCAGCATTGTGCACTTTTTGCTCAATTTGCATAATAAGGGACCCACTGCCATCTCCAATAATTTTACCACTCAAACTTGTATCTTGGAATGATAAAGGGTACTTTTTTATAGCCTTCTGTGCAATAGAACGTATGTGTCTTCTTTTTGGAATTTTAACAGACAGTAAAAGGTTTTCTGTTAAGAGTCTGACAAACAGTCTTCTTTCCGCAGGAGGAAGTCTTTTTTTTTCATTTCAAAGCAATTCTTAATTTTAGCAGGCATGTTTTTCCATGCAATGTAATTTTCAATTTCAACTTCGGATGGATGTAGCATAATAAAACTATCATCACTTTCTGAAAATGAAGAACTTAGACTTGAACTTTCTGTTAAGTTTGCACTTTCCGGAGTAGAAGTATTAATCGGATCTATGCAATTTAAATGTTTTTTTATACATAACAACAGCTTGCGACGCGGAATCGGACCCAATAACTTTTCCAAGTCCTTTTCTGTAATGAATTCGAGATCTTTCAAATCATATGCTCCCATTTCTTCAATGAAGTAACGGCATAATTCATCTTTAGATGAGTCAGTCATATGGAGATCACAGCTGCTTAAAAAAATATCAAAAGGTTCTGCAACTGAAACAGTTGCAGTACTATCATCAGAATCTGCCATTCTAAAGGATATTGATAACCTATAAAGACAATTTTAAAACATAAGCATGTACAATGTAATATAAAAAATAGGTCTTAAATAGCACAGATCAAGCTAAAACAATATGTCCATATTTTTAAAAATGTCCCCCAAAAGTCTCTATTTATTTACCCTTAAAACTTGGGCGTCTATGACTGAAGTAAGTGCAGTTGCACAAGGAAAAAAAACATTATTTTTGGTAGCGGTCAGGCCAAAAGAATAGGACAACTTGTTTTGGCATGAACTGGCTCATTCAGTGTTATGCACTAGCACTTCATATACAACAAATTCAATCAGAATAAATTGCATGCTTTAAAGGAATTAAGTTATATTGCCCAACACTGTACACCCACAATGGAAAAAAATCAAGTAGATGCTTACTTTTAATACAGCTAAATATATTGGTTGCTGATGTCGGCACAACAGAGTAAATTCCGAGAAAGGATAACATATCAGTTTTATAACATTCGGTTACCATATACAAATCAGTATTGTTTTTTACAATCAAAAGAACAATGCGACTAAAAACAGCAGTCTGTAAAATTACAACCATGCCTGGTTTGTAAAGGGTCCCGCCCTCTACAACAGAATTACAAACAACAGAATTTGAGCTTAAAATCCCTGCATCAGAGAGGACATTTTGTACATGGTTATTGTAAAGAGCCACATTAATAGGCAGTGCAGGTGAGAATTGCAGATTGTTATTTAAATTGTTACCATAACTAATTCCGAGAAAGTAAATTCCGAGAAAGGATAACATATCAGTTTTATAACATTCGGTTACCATATACAAATCAGTATTGTTTTTTACAATCAAAAGAACAATGCGACTAAAAACAGCAGTCTGTAAAATTACAACCATGCCTGGTTTGTAAAGGGTCCCGCCCTCTACAACAGAATTACAAACAACAGAATTTGAGCTTAAAATCCCTGCATCAGAGAGGACATTTTGTACATGGTTATTGTAAAGAGCCACATTAATAGGCAGTGCAGGTGAGAATTGCAGATTGTTATTTAAATTGTTACCATAACTAAGGTATGATTGGTACAATTGATGGGTTCTTGTTAAGGTCTGAGTCACATTTCTAAAATTTTTGAAACTTCTGATGCATCTTTTAAGGTAGGAATGCTTGCTCTCAAATCTCATTGTCCAAAGTCGAATGAGTGGTCCAAAGTGAAAAACTAGTGCAGGATAATGAATCAAGTAGTGGTGCTTTGGTCTAAGTTTTATCAAAGGAAAATATTGCCTTCTATAGAAAACATAGTCCTGAATGATAACATTTAAATATGATAGT
>CH002915.1:55015-68085 GCA_000149265.1 Ciona savignyi | reverse complement strand
TGTTAGAAAATTCGGCTATATTTTATTCTATTTAAACTAAATAAAAAACTAAAATAAAAGTATGTATTTTAAAAAAGTTGGTTAAAAGTTGGAAAAATTACTTCATTATTTAACATACCCAAAAAGAGTAAATAAAATAAATCTGCAGTTAGAATACAAGATTTTGGTTTATCATAGGTCAGGAAATGGGAAAATGCACTAATGTACATTGACAACCATTAGATTATGTATTGTGCAGCAAATCCGTGGTTTTGTCTTTATTCAATATGTACCACATGTTGTCTTTATTAGTTATTACTAAAGCGTTTAACATAAGTACTCGCCAGATCACCTCCTGCCCGCTATTGAGTTATTTGAGCTAGTGCAATATGTTGTATATGCCTACATTTTCTAAATTTGCTCTGAACCCAATAAACCAATGGGTTCAGACGATGGCCACTTGATGTCTTGTTCAAACATACAGCCAACCAAGGCAGTGCCCAGTTTTTTTTGGATATTTATGTTTATCCCCGTGAATGGTCAAACCAAGCGGGTTAACACCAACGGGCAATCGTCAGATCACCTCGCGCCCATCGCCGGGTTACAGGGGTTATTGCAGTGGGTTGTATATGACAGACACGTTCCTTTAATTTGGTAAAACCCATTAATCCTTTGGGTTAAGACAATGTCCGTACAGTGCCATTGCCCAAGGACACAACCGAATTGCTGGCGACCAGTTTCGAACCTGCAGCCTTTGGTTTAAAAACGATGTTTTGATCCACTAAGCTATTTGGTCAGACCAGTTATACGTCAAAAATCAATTTACCTTTTCTTTTTCTGCTGCCTTCCATTTTTTCTTTTGACGTATAGCTCTAGTCACTAACGCAAGCTTGTGAGTTGTGTATATGCTGAATATTATAGATGCGAGCGAAACGGATAGAATTTGGAAAAACCAGTAACGAATCTGCAATGTAAAAAGAAGATTATAGTTACTCTTGTAAATATAAATATCTCGTCTGACTAATTAGTCTGTTAGGTTAGTTCGCTTTCATCCAAAGGTTTGCCGGTTCGAAAATGATCGCTACCTAGTCGGCTGTGTCTTTGATCAAGCCACTTAATGGACATTTTCTGAGTTTAGTGAAATATTAAGTTCTACCAAATTGAGAAAACATCTCAATCATACACACCACAATACAATTGCTCCGGTAACCCGACGGTGGGCGCGAGGTGATTTGACGATTGCCCGTGTGATAACGCGAACTACACTACTACATATATTCCAATTAACCAGACATAACCAGTTGACCAACATATCTGAACTAATCCAACAAAATTAGCTTCAATTTTAAACAAAAGAAAACTTGTATCCGATTTACCGGCGAAATTGGGCTAAACTGGTTGAAGCAAACGTTTTTGCAACCAGGTGACAACGTGTTGCAAACCATATCCCCCTGGTCGCCGCTCCATGACGCTTCTGGAAGTGCAAATGAGTGTTACTACCGGCTGGTCTAACGGTGCGTCGCCTTTCAATCGAAAGGTTGCAGGTGCGAAACTGGTCGCTAGCTAGTCGGTTGTGTCCTTGGGCAAGGCACTTCACGGACATTGCCTGAACCCAGTGGATTAATGGGTTCTACCAAATTGAAGGAACGTCTCTATCATATACAACACACTGCAATAGCTCCAGTAACCCGACGATGAGCGCGAGGATCTGACGATCGCCCGTGTGATAACCCCCTTGGTTTACCCATTCACGGGGATAAACATGAATATCCTATCCTATCCTATCCTACTACAACTTAGAGATGGATATTTTGGTGTGGTTTGTACGCGATTTCGTTTTTTGCTGAATGGTTTGTACGCTGATCGAATATATATGATGTGTGTTTTGTGGTTAAGTATAAGATCCATGTACATCACAGAAATGTGTCGTGGGTATAAATGGCTGTTACTACAACTTATAGATGAATATTTTATTTTTTATCTTGGTGGGAGGCGATCTCGCTGAATGGTTTGTACGCGATATCGTCAAAGAAGTTGTGTTGGACATTTAAGTGTTGAAGAATTTATTACTGATTGGTTTGTACTTGCTTATCGTCACATAACTAGTAACGTAAATTGATGGATTGGAAATTAATCACGGAATGGGTTTTACATCGTTAAATATTGATTAATGGGAATCCATGTGTTTAAAAATTTACCAGAGTTACCATGAGATAACTCGTGTCCACAGTTATGCATTAAACGAAATGCTACGTTGTGCTAAATACGATCTAGCCACGGTGTTTGTTTAATGAATTACATCAGTCCCAGCTAAGTGCCTTACCAAAGGTCACGGCTAACTAGCTATTTACAAGTTTTCGAATCCAATTTATCGAAAAGTATTCGTGTGACCGAATAGTCAACATAATTCTAAGGATAAGATATTAATGTTTATTCCCGTGAATGAGAAAACCAAGAGTGTTAACACACAGGCAATCGTCAGATCACCTCGGGCCTACTTTGATTTAAGTGTTTTATGGTGTTGTATATCCTTTAATTTAGTAGAACCTATTAATCCGCTGGGTTCAGGCAATGTCCGGTAAAGTGCCTTGTACAAAGACACAGCCGACCAGCTAATAACTAGTTTCGAATCTGCAACCCTTCGGCTGAAACGCAAGGCAATAACAAACCACAAGACTAAACTGTCGGATATTCGTTTACATCAAAAAGTTTTGCCTTTGACTACAAAACCCACATATAGTATGAATCTGTATATATGGATTACCCACCGGTTTCATTTAACACCTGCTTTTTTAATACTAGTGAGTATCAATCATAGGAAATGATTAGTCATGATCAGGGACGACCATATGATAGAGCGATAAATTAATAGGACATAACGGTCTATAACAATGGCAATGACTTTCTCACAAAACGCATATCCTTACAAAGCGCAATGTCTACGTGGGCAACCCGCCTATACGTGACTCTGTTTATCTTTTAAGGCGAACTTTGGCTAATGTTTGATCATCTGATCAAATATATATGATGTGTGTTTTGTGCTTGAGTATAAGTGGCGTTCCATGTACTTCGCAGACATGTGTCGTGGATATATAGTACAATAACTTAAGTAGGGGTAAATTCTTGGGTGAAAACCATAACGCGTTAATAAATCGAGTAGTCACCTACATGTCTCATAAAAAATTGATTAATATTGTCAAGATTATTTTTTAATACGCAGCTTTATATAGTTAATGGCTATAGTTATTTAGTTGATATTTGAACATTTGCAAGATAAAGTAATATTAATAGTCGGGTTGTCTGAAGACGAATTTTTCAAAGATCGCCATCAGGCTTCTGATTTTCCGTATGGTCGTCTGGCCGAATGGTTACCGCGACCGAAAATGTATATTAACGCCTTAGCGACGATTCCCTTATGGATTCGAACCTTGAAGAAATTAAACAAAAAGCTCCTATTTTTTGTGGCTGAATGGTTGTCTAATTGACGTAACCAAAGCGGTTTTAAAAAGTTAATTAAAGCAACAATTTCATTATCACCTGATCGTCCTATATAAGTTTAGCCTCATATACCAGCGTAATAAGAAATAACATATCAATGCGAATTGCCTAACAATTGGGTGTTACTTTTGGTTTAGAAGCAGCCTAGAGGGAGATAATACGAGTTGTATGGACAAATCCTAACGTAACCGATTTAAATACGTACAGATGTATAACAATATTCTTATTCGGCCCATTACTTTAAAAAATGAATCGGAAACGAGTTTGTTATAATTCTGACGGGTCGGTTGTGAGAGTTGTTACATGTTTTTAAATACGCATAATTCGGTCGCGCGCTAACTATACTTTCAAAGCTGTGCTGGTGTGTGTCTGAGAATACACTCTTATTTTACGTTCGACAAACTTTTTAATTACTGCATTAGTTCAACTTGTTCTATACACACGGGATTACGACGGTTGACCATGTAATAGGATAAATATATAGGATATTCATGTTTATTTCAGTGGAAAACGGAAGCGGCGCAAACATGGGCAATCGTCAGATCAACTCACGCCCACCGCCGGGTCACGGGGGTTGTGTCATGTGTATGATTCAGATGTTCCTTAATTTATTAGAACCTAACATTTTGGATTGTCCGTTAGGTACCTTATCCAAGGAAACAACCGACTAGCTAAAGATCAGTAATGAACCTGCAACACTTCGGCTGAAAGGCGAAGAACAAACCACCAAGATAATGGGTCATGACGGGTCATCTCCATGGTTAAAACGCGTCACCAATCTTACTACGAAAAATGCTTTAGTCTGTGTTCCATACTAATCTGTATTTTAGATAGAATACAATAAACATAGCTTACTTGCTATGGAAATCACTAGAAGAAATCGAAGCACGAAAAACGCGGTGATCCAATATTTCCCAACAATTGTGGAATGAGCTCCAGTGCCTTCCACCAGTTTTTGCACAATATGCCACCCCATATTTTCGATAAAGTATTAATACTTCTTAAAAACGCTAAGGCATTTGACTGTAAAAATAAGATTTTTTGTCATTTTGCACCAACGTATTATAGTACGATTCTAAGTTTTTACTAATGCTTTGAGCGTAACATTTACATAATATTTCGACTTGTACGACAAACACTATTAGTAATGATTAAATTCACTTTAAAAATTATTATAGCAGGTTCGAAACTGGTCGCTCGCAAGTTGTGTCCCTAGGCAAGGCACCTAAGGGACTTGCCTAATGCATACTCAACACACTGCAATAGTTGTAACTTTTTTTATTGCTTTTTACAAATCAATATTAAATATCATTTTACTATAACACCAACTATCTAAAAAGTTAAGTTATTTACTATTTACTGGGATACTGGAAAAATTATAAACCTTTAGTTTAGTTTATTTATTTTACAAGTATCAAATAAGAGCAAATAAACGAAAACAAAGAAAATAAATATTGTATTCTATTTTTATGGTAAAACTAGATACCGCAACTTTAAGATGATACCGTAATCTCGGCGACATTTGGCGAAACATTGTTTGCTAATAAAAAATATAGTCATTCTTTAATATGATACTGGAAAATCTATAAACCTTTGGGTTTCTTTTCAGTATAAAATAATCGCTCATAATCTAAAACTAAAATAAACTTAAACTAATAAACCTTCAAACAAATAATTTACGCGATTTATATGATAAAATTACTGCAAATTCGAATGGAGCAGTAATCTTGGCAATATTTGGTAAGAAACTGCTTTGCTGATTAAACTCACCACCTAGACTGGACTAGTAACATATTGGATTCTTGAAAATTTCCTCTTGTAAACTCCTAGCTATGGGCGTTTTACTGGCAAGCTTTTAAGCATCCTTAGTTTATTCAGGCACCGGCTACAGACTGTTTATTTAGCTTCCAACCTTAACAAGCCCAACTAAGCAAATATGACTGGTCTCATCTCTTATGTTTGCCCGGTCCGCTAGAACTGACAGGCCAAACAGTCCAACGCCCTTGTAAAACATGAAAAGTATCAATTTAACCTTAAACGTTACTTTAAACTGACCGCTCGACCCAATAAGGGCAAACTGCTTTAGTTTATTTTAGTTTATTTTGTCCTAGTATTAAATAGCGGCAAATAAAACAAATCACGAAAACATTAAGAACGAGAAAGACGGCTAAACGAACAGCTAACACATGTTTAATTCAAAACTAATCGGCAAAGAAGAAATATCTGATATTAAGAATCTACTAATTGTTGCATCCGTTTCTATTTCCAAATCGGTCAGTCGTCAGAGTAACTGCACGACTGAATACCACTTTTAACGACATTACCTTTCAGTTCCCTTTTCAGAGTTTTATTATACAGTCGAATTAACCGAACGATGGCCTAATATTTGGGTTTTGTTAAACGGGGATGAAATTACGCTTGTGGTACGAAAAAATACATGTCTTTAAGCCCAGAATGAAAAATATAAAGAGCTTTATAATGCTTTGGCTATCATTAGATTATCACACTATTGGGTTGCCGGGTCTATTGCACTGTATTAAACAAGTAGAATATATATCTATATATACTTATTTTAACACATTTGTTAAGACAACCACTGGTAAGTGACTTGACCAAGAACACAATCGACTCGCTAGTGCCTTTAGGGTTTCGAATTCACTACCCTTCGTATGATATTCCGACGATTTTGGTGACACAGTCGATGAGCACAGTTTCAAGCGCATTTGCCATTCTTTAATTTAGTTTATTTAGTTTAGTTTTTGGAAAACTAAACTAAATTTTTTTAAAAAATTGGAAAACGGAAAAAAACGGTAAAACGACAGTCGTTTGAACGCGTCTAACAAAGCAATATAAAGTATTAAACTTTGGTATACTTTGACGTGGCCGCTAAACCCAAATAAATTAAAAAAAATAAATAAAATAAAAATTAAAAAATAAATGTTTATAAAAAATTACACTATTACACACTTCTCGGCGGTTTAACCAAGATATTCTAAACCTAAAGCGTCAAGTCATACAAGTCAACGACCTATACATATACCGACTCTTATAAAGAAACGGTCCTGGTGACGAGCCCTTCAAGGGTTCGAAACTTAGATCAATAAAAACTGTTTGAATGACGGTTCGGTGGCCGATTGGTTAAGGTCACCAGATCATATACCGCTTTATATATAAAAAAGGTTTTGATGACGAGCTATCCTGGTGTTAAAAACTGGCCTGGTAGAAAATACCACTCAAACTACCCATTGCTAGTGCATGTTTTAACTGTACAAAATATTGTAGGTTATACTTCATCAGTTTTACACTGCGTTAAGGCTATACTGGAAAAATAAATATACAGCTATAAAAATCAGTACGAATGATTTGTCCAATAAAAATATGGCCTGGAGATCCCTGACTTATGAAAATATTCGTCCCAACGTAGCGTACGTGACGAAAGTGGCATGTCAACGACATACAAGTACCCTTATCCAGAAAAACCAATATGAAGAGTCAACAATACAAATGCTTATCGTGCTTAACAAGTTCAACAAATATGTGTCAAGGGTACGTTAATACAACAGTACAGAAAACTTGGGTGGTTCGTGAAAATTTAAAACAAATATTTTGCTCTAAAATTGTGACTAATTGTATTTTGCTGAACTTGTTATTAATTGTTCCAAAATTAATTTGATATTAATTGTTGTTCTAAGTGTGATTTGTAAAATTGTTTTTAAAAAATTAAGCGTTACAACTGTGTCTTTGGTCAAGGCACATTACCTAAACCTAGCGGATTAATGGGTTCCACCAAATTGAAGAAATGTCCCAATTATACAAAACACACTACAATTGCTCCGGTAACCCGACGGTGGGCGTGAGGTGATTTGATGATTGCCCGCGTATTATGTGTTTCCCATTCACGAGGGTAAACACGAATATCCTAGTCCCTCCTATATCCTTACGACTGTTATTTTGTTCACGGAAAAGAATGATAGAGTGTTTACTTTTTAAAAATCTGAAAAACTCGCTCCTCTTCTATACCGGGCTGTACAGGTTAAACTAGTATAGAAACGTCTAATCACATCCCTAAAGCAAATACTAGCTTTATTAATACGACTGTGGTTGTTTATTGCTACTTTCCATAAGAATACAAAAAAAGATGTGAAATGGTAATGAAACTTTGTTATTTGTTAGATAACATGGTCTCTATATGCTGAAACCAAAATTTTGGGTGATAAATTTAGGGAAACTTTCCTGGGACGTTAAAAACCAAAATGTTTTTTTTTTTTTATAAAAATTGAGCCTAATTATACTGTGAAACCAAAACGACATTTTTTCATGCCATGTTGTCCCGAAATCTCCAAAAAGGAGTATTACTCTGTTTGACTGTGGGTATGAGGTGTATTCCTCAGAACATAACAACGCATCCAACAAATGTAAACTTTAGCAGAATGCTAATGACAGTAGTAGTGACTCGTCAGATTTCGATTCCGACGCATCTTCAAGTGATCACTCATCGTCCTAAAGTGATGACTAACGATTATAAGTAGCCATCTAATGCTTGATACGAACACATCGTGCCATTTTGGGTGTCACTATAAATACTACAGGACCGCTTGGATCGCTATGGAATGCAATTCTAACCCTGTTCCAAAGACTAATCTCAACCCCAGAACTAACTTTAACCCTAACCCTAACATTAATTTCATAAGCTTCATTGCGTTCCAAGCGATCCTGTAGTATTTAAAGGTACCGTTCCATTTGTTATATTAAATAGACAAATCAAAATTCGTGGTAATTGACACTTTTATTAAATGTTTTAAATTTTATTTGTGCTTTGCACACATATTTGCAGATTATCCGTCGGAAAGTGGATTTTTTTCTTATGGACGTTTTTGCAGCCACGCTGCAATATTCGGTCGTAGCTTGAAACATTCATTCATTTTTGTCACCAACGGAACCGAATCCCATGTTTTCTCGGGAAACCATTCCATTGAGCTCGATTATAGAGCACACCACAACATCAGCCACTGAGAGTTTCTGTAAATGCCACAGTGTTAGGACGAAACGCAAAATTAATTATCCTATAGCAATTTTGATATCATATTTGCAAAAACTGAATTTTAGTTAATCCATGCCGGCTATGTTCATTCTGTCATCACCTTATGACGTCATTGATGCGTATCACTTCATGACGTCATTGATACGTATCACTTCATGACGTCATTGACACTTAAAGCAGTTGTTGTCCATCTACGTCATTATTTGCTTTATAAAGCGTTGTGCGATTACACTGAGACACATACATAGAAACAAAACTTAATAAAGAATATATCTACAAGTAAAGTTTTCCGTTTTTTCTATTAATTGAAGGTTCCGGTGCCAATCAAGTTTAGCTTAACGTCATGTGTGTACATATGGGGTAGAACCGTACATTTATGTACCAGATATAGACAACAGTGGATAATAGGATTTGGTCACGTCCAATTAGACGTGTTAGACGTTTTTAAAAAAAAAACTAGTTTGGCCCGTTGGTCTAACGGTTAAGTGCGTCGCCTCTAATTCGAAAAGGTTGAAGGTGCGAAACTGGTCGCTAGCTAGTCTTGTGTCCTTGGGCAAGGCACTTGGTGATCTCACAAATGCCCGTGTGTTAACCCCCTTGGTTTTCCCATTCACGGGGATAAAGATGAATATCCTATCCTATCTAACCTTAAAATCCCTGCTTTCATAATCATTACCTCCCCAAGTATATATGGTCCACCTGACTTTAAAATTTGTTCATTCACTTTGGTAAATTTTGGAAAAAGATGATCATTCCATGTAGCCTCGATAAGCTCTGCCTGGAAAGGTTGAATTAGGATCAGCTAATTTCGTTTATTCCTGTAAATTAAGAGCAGCTATCTTAGGTTATTTTTGTAAATTAAAATCTGCTAATTTAATTCATCCACGTGAATTAAGAGCAGCTAAATTAGTTCATCCCTGTAAATTAGAATCAGCTAATTTAGTTTATTCCTGTAAATTAGAATCAGCTAATTTAGTTTATTTCTGTAAATTAAGAGCAGCTAACTTAGTTCATTCTTGTGAATTAAAATCTGCTAATTAAATTCATCCACGTGAATTAAGAGCAGCTAAATTAGCTCATCCCTGTAAATTAGGATCGGCTAATTTAGGTTATTTCTGTGAATTAGGATCAGCTTTAGGGGAATGTAAGAAGAGTTCTGGAAATCTAAGTGAATTGAAGATCAAAACCTTTTTTGTCTCGTCTTTCTCCAAGAATGGATAGGCTATTGGATGGCAGCTTCGAACATGATTTCAATCCACATATCAATTATTGCTGCGTCCATGTCTGTACTTCCCATCAGGTTGAAAGATCGGCCAAGGTATCGAATCAATGCTCTGCTGTGAGCTATCGGCTCGCCATCAACATATAACACTGGCATCTGCCCGAATGGCATTTCTGAGAGTATGTGTTGGGTAATAAGAAGTTTGTGTCTAGGGTAATTAGGATTTTATGAATGTCCTGTGGCAATTAGGGGTTTTATGCAGTAATTTGGGGTTTATGGGTGTACTAGTGTAATTAGGGCGTTATGTGTGTCCTGGAAGTAATTGGGGTTTATGTTTGTTTTTTGGTAATTAAGGATTTCCTGCGGTAATTTTATGTGTGTCCTGTGGTAATTAGGGGTTTTATGTGTGCCCTGGGGTAATTAGGGTTTTTGTGTGTACTAGTATAATTAGGGGGTTATGTGTGTACTAGTATAATTAGTGGGTTATGTGTGTCCTAAGGTAATTAGGGGTTTCATGTTATAATTAGGGGTTTATATGTACCCTATGGTAATTGGGAGTTTATGTTTGTACTAGTGTAATTAGGGGTTTATGTTTGTCCTGTGGTAATAAGGGGTTTCCTGCGGTAATTTGGGGTATATGTGTGCCCTGGGGTAATTAGGGGTTAATGTGTCTACTGTGTAGTTAGGGGTTTATGTTTATCCTGTGGTAATTAGGGGTATATATGTATTTTGGGTAATTGGGGTATCATTTTGCTGTGTGGGCGATTTTGGTAGGTACATAATAAATCATTAAAAGAGACAAATTAGAACCTGATTTTCTTGCCGGCCAATCTGCTTGATCAATCCTCTCATCGATGTATTCGACGCCAGCTTCTGCGAAAACCAGTCTCGCCATTTCGCCCAAACGCCTTGTATTAAAGTAACACAACTTGTATGTCGGCATATTGTCGGCTATTTCTGTGATTTATGTTGCATTGAACTGAATCCCGTATTAAATGTTCGGACTTTTTAATTGCCAAATAGTATGGATGTCAAGCATATCCCAAGATGGGATGGGATATTCATGTTTATCCCGTGAATGGGAAAACACAAGAAACGTTAACACGCGGGTAATCGCCAAGTTACCTTGCGCACATCTTCGGGTTACTAAAGCTATTGTATTGTGTTTTGCATGATTGAGACGTTCCTTTAATTTTGGCAAAATGCAGTATTGCACTAGTTTTGGGCAATATCCATTAAGTGCATCGCATACCAAAGTGTAGATTATTACTTGTGTTGTAATCGTGTGTTTTGTACCTACATACCGACACGAGAATTCTATACTCGACCAACAGTTTTAATACAGTGATTAAGTGATATCGCACGAACGCCAGCTATATATAGCCATGAAGCAATATGTACAACTCAACGCCCGGGTAATTAAAGAAAGTTGACGTCATAATAAGCTTTCGAGTTTCTACTTTGGCACAATAATCAAATATCTTATCTACGAACTGTTTCATTTCTTTGTAGTTCATTGTTAATACTAACACTTTTAGATCAATAGCCACCGTTCAGTATTCTAGTTTACATTAGACATCATGTTCGTTCCCATATTCGTTCTAACTTGGTTAAAACTTCGTAAGCTCGGTCACTTGAAAATATGCTTTGCCATTCACCATTCGCTACGGTTGATCGCTTCAATCGATATTTGCCTACAACCCATGACGTCACCTATATTATCATTTTAAAATTGTGGGCAAGCTAGGATTGATTTATACCAATAATGTCGTGTCACACATATTGTTTTTTATCCGTTTTCTTGCCAAACGCTTGACATACATGGCTTGTGGCCCCGACACCTAACAGAATACGTAATAGAATTGAAATAGCGCTTAAACCGGAGATATATAAACAAGTCGCTTGTTTATATATCTCCGCTTAAACGGCTGCTCTAATTTTGATCTGATTTTGTAAAATGTTAGTGCATTAACCACTACTTTACGCTCTAGAAAAAAATTGACATTTTTTATATTGTTAGAAAAGAATTGGCACTTTAAGATTGTTAGATAACGTGACCTTAATATGTAGA
The DNA here is from genome assembly GCA_000149265.1 of Ciona savignyi. Taxonomy (NCBI): domain Eukaryota; kingdom Metazoa; phylum Chordata; class Ascidiacea; order Phlebobranchia; family Cionidae; genus Ciona; species Ciona savignyi. Next base: position 56,274 of record CH002915.1, on the reverse strand, counting down.
AACCAAAATTTTAATCGAATTCCTTTGCAGAAACAAAACTATAGCAGTCGGGTTAAAACTTTCTGGATTGTCAGATAACTTGGACCTGACATGCACATATCTGACAATAACATATCTTATGTAATGCACATGGATAACAACAAGATCGGATTGTTACCTCAGGGACCTATACGTTTCTGCTTGCAGAAACAAACCACATACCTCGGTATATAAAATTCAAATTGTGGTTAGTCATTCTGCTTGCATAGCACACAAATTGTGTTTTGCAAATAGTGGTGATTTTAAACACGTGATTGACACTCTCTAGTTTTATTCGTATTTTCTTGGCAGTACAATATATACCGGCCTGTTCAACCTATTAGATTGGTGGTGTAGTGGGTCGTCTTTCGGTCTAAGGGTAGCAGCTTCGAAACTAGTCAATAACTAAACGGTTGTGTTTTTGGGCAAGGCACTAAACGCTATTTCTGAACCCATTTAAATTTAGTTCTCCCAAATTAAAGGGTCGTATAAGGTATGCACAACATTGCAATATCTTCCGTAGCCTGACGATGGGTGCAAGGAGATCTGACGATAGCCCGTGTGTTAACACTCTTGCATTTTCCCATTCACGAGGATAAACACGAATATCTTATCCTATTCAAACATTTCTACAAATGTAAGATTTCTATGGTTGGTATTTCGATCGCGGTTCTTAGAAGAAATTTTAATTCAAGCGGTCGAAAAGTGTTTGCCGTAAGTTTATTCATTCAAGGTTTTTACCGTATTTTTAGGATTCCTCCATTTATAACAGGGTCGCTTAAAGCACTTAGATGGAGCACTTGGAATCCTAGTTCAAACTCTAACCCCATCTCTAACCTTAACTCTAACCCTCACTCTAAGTTTAACTCTAACCGTGAAAACGATCCAAGCGCTAGAGTTACCGGTATTTTCAGGCTTAAATGCTAGTTAACGTAGTTTTTTCGCTTTTTATAATTATACTATGAGATGCTGTGATTATATGTCATGTGATACTTTCATTATTTTGTAAAAAAACAAGGAATCTTGGTACGAAAAGTGGGGTGCCTCTAATTACTACAGGGTCGCTTAGAACGCTTGGATCGCATGGACCGCTTGGAGCGCTTAGATTGCTATTGAAAGTAATTCTAACCCTGTCCCAAACACTAATTTCAACCCCAGAAGTAACTTTATCCACAACTCTAACATTAAAATCTTGGCTTTTGTAATTACGAAGTATAGTAATTGATTCCAAGTGATTTAAG
>CH002917.1:1809977-1822433 GCA_000149265.1 Ciona savignyi | reverse complement strand
GTTGCTACTACATTATAAAAGACCGCCATACAACACAGATTAGGTTTACAGGTACAGATATTAGTAAATTGGGCAGAGCAGTACTGATATCTACACTTTTTATTGGGTCTGCTTAGGCTAGATAGCAAACTAAAAACCGCCAATTAAATCACTAAAAATAAAGAAAATCCTATATATAATTAATATATTAATCAATATATACTACATAACTCAAGCCTACAATTTTTTTAAATAACAAATCCATCGTTAATACCTAAAAACTATTTAAAAAGTTTTAATACTGCTTCGCGACTACATATTAGCCGTATTATAAGATTAGCGAATGAAGCGCTAAGCCCGTAATCTGTATTACCAGATTATAATACAGGCCGCTTCGAAGCGCTAAGATTTCCTAACCTAGACGCTTCATTGCGGCTAAGTTTTGACGAATGGGGTGGCGATTTTCACCCGTCTACAATTCACCCATCCGACGAACACACGTCGGACACGTTATACATAGATTTACACGCTCTTTCATGTATTAAACACACATTTAGGAAGCGAGTCTCTAAGTTACCCTGAATATCACACTCCACTTACGCGAGTATTCGTTTTGTCACCAACCCCATGAAGTTTAAGAAAACAAGCTAGTAATCTGCCTTTTTTTCTAGCATGCCTTTAATATCTTCTTGGAGTCGATAAATTGGATAATACTAAATGTTCTGGATTTATCCCATGCACAAGGCAACCACAAACGAAATCGCATAAACGCCGCGATTTTCTGAACCAATCACTTGTTAGGGCACCTTTGGAAAACGAAGAGTTAATTTGGTTAATTCTTTATTTAAAATAGTAGAAATATTATTTTGGTCCGTTTTACTCAACTCATATGGTAAACTGTCATATACATATTTATTGTAAAATTTTAATTTGTTAGAGATGGTAACCAAATCATCCTCGTGAATATTTATAATTTAAACAAATTTGTTTCGAGGCGTGTAAGTAAGGGGTTTGAAACTGCTTGAATAAGCCAAACAGCTTTGCAACCAATTAATATCTGTAAAATGATGTACAAGAAGAAACATCGTCCATATGTCTGTCGTTTAACCACCGTATTTGCCTAATCAGCACTTTTAGTGCGGCTTGCTGCAACAGCAAAAATAGGTTCCATTTTCCTTGCGGGGGCGCATTCCTACTAAGATAACTGATCCAAAACGAGAGAAGAACTTTTTTTACTTGAATTACTTCGACCAAGTAGAGATTTAGTAGGAGGTTAAAGGTATTTTCCTATAGTAATATCCCCGCGTTTTGATCCCTTACCCCATCGCTCTCGGTCCTCTTGCTCGGGTTAAAAGTTGGTTCGTTTTCTTACACTCGGCGATTTAAGCCAATCCTGAACTTTACGTATTAAACCGCTGTTTTTGCCATGATATATTTTTTGCAAACTTCCCTAGGCATTTAAACCGTTTACCTTGACAAACGTGTGCGTTTTAATTCCTGCTGACTTTTACCATCATCCCCGGTGTTCCGTTGTCTCGTGTTAAATATTGTTCGTTTAGCTTCAACAATTTTATGAACTGTCTGCAGTTGGCCTTGTAAACGTCCGAACTACCTTGCCGATCAACATTACCGATCGTGAGGGCCGTCCATAACGAACGTTTAGGTATATTTGCAATAAATTTGGTTATTAATTCTGGGCAGTAAAATTGGTTTGTACCGCCTACGTCTGGAAATTCAGCATCATTTCGAACCGGAGATACAACATTGGAGAAATATTTTATAAATTGATTAGAATTTGTGAATTCGCGGATTGGATCATCGTCTTGTTCATCATCAACCGAAAAGAAGGACTCGTCCATCTTCGTTTTTCTTTAATTTTTCGAAACAAAAATTTTCAACTAAAATTAGATAAAGATTCATTTTTGGTACTAAATAAGATAAAAAGTGTCTGTTATGTTGCTCTGCAACGTAAATCGGAACATTCAATGGACATTTTCCTTTTATTTGGTGGCGAACAACTATTTCGTAGGCATGGTACGGACATTCACCCTTCTTTGAAGTAATTAGACTACCAGTAGCATCGATATATACCATATCAGTTTGACTGCAATCTGACAAATTTTCATTGTTTCGACAGACCACAACATTATTGCTGAAGGTGTGGAAGAAATCACCTGAAGGGTTTGACTATGATCGTTGTCAATATCTTGAGCGTTTTTTTAAGTTTCGAGCGCAATTGTATCATAATCAATCGAGCGCAATTGTCTACGACGCAACTTCTATCTTTCTCGCCTGAAATCGAATCTTCTTCAGTCCACTTTCTGATGAAGCACCGTCACGATTTCCAGACTCAAATATATCTGCTAGTAATCGCTGTAAATTATTAAGATAAAGTGGCCAAGGATTTACATTGGCAAGTTATTTGCACATTTCCTGTCGACGTTGTCCCTTCAAATGTAAGAATCGGACCTCAAGTTTACGGTGTTGTATAGCAACTGAGTGTAAGTCACGTGAAACTTTTTTTTCATTTCGCTGTACAACTTAATTTTTTATCTTTATGTCACATGTTTTAAATTTGCAAACACCTTTACTTTGACACTCTACTTGTTGTACTCTGAGTTTCTCTAGTAACAAGTGCCTCAGACAGGCACACAAACACGAGGTATATTGCAATTAGATGTAGCGGGGAATGTAGGAATGTCGAGTTCGTGAGAGAATAATCATTATAAATTACGGCGGTAATGCAATTAACTAAGGAATGGTTTAGAATAGATGCGACCAATTACACTATACAACACCTCCCCTTTAAGTTCTTAATAATTAAAAAACAGCAGAAAGATACAGATTTCCATATTTACATTACAATACTTTTTAAGGACTAAATATTATTCGTGGCCGAATGGTTCTCTTTGACCTGCATTGAGCTGCAGGCAGGGTCAGTTGCGGATTCATTCGTTCGATCGTTGTTCTGGGCAACACATTTATCAAGTGTTTCTGCTGAACACTTGATGTACCGATCATGTACGACCGTGCAAACCGGTGCGTACTTTTTACTTGGCCTTTTCGGTTGTCGCGGATAAGTACGTGGTCGCCGACACGAAGGCTCGGCAAAGGCCTAACTACATGCCTCCTGTCATAGTCTCTCCTTTGTCGATTAGATTCAGTATTGCTCTGGGGAAACATCGGACTGGATGTTAGGTGGGTTATTTTATAGAGGTTTGTGAAATATTGAAATTTTTGCGAAACTTATTGCGGCCCATTATCAGATGCTGTATTCTCTGGGACGCCGAACCTAGAAAACATGGATTTTAGGTGTTGCATAACTTTTACTGTTGTTGTGCTGTGTAGCAAGGCTAACTCAATCCATCGTGAAAGTAATCTATAACCAATAGATAAGTTTCCCCCTTGTGTTCAGATAATTCGGTCCGCGGTTTTTGGCAGGGCCTTGTTGGTTTGTTTGGTATCGGCAGTGAAGGTTCCGATCGACGGTTAACAAATTTTCACAGCACTCGCAATTGGCAAATATTTCACCGATCTGTTTATTTAAAAACGGCCACCAAAGCGACTCTCTCGCTTTAGCTCGACATTTTGTGAATGTTGTCATCCTTCTTATGTACAACTACCATTCCAACTACTATTTTTTTCCAGGAAAAGTTTGTTTATTATTTTTTCAACTACCATTCTTTTCCAGTCGAAGTTTGTTTAACATTTTATAGATAGTGAAAGGCAAGATACTAACGTCTGCTCCCGTGTCGATTTTAAATGAAATCGTACGCTTAAAAATCCCAACTTCTGTCATCCACTTATTTCGTGACGTCGAGGTAAATGAAGCGCCCACATACGTACTACACAAAGGATTAAGGATTTTACTTTCACCTTTATTAGCAAAATCGTCCTCACATGTAAAGACTTCACCTACATATTTCGTACGACACCGTCTCGCGAAATGTCCTATTTTGGAACACTTGTATCATATAATATTTAGATAAGGACACTTATCTTGATTGAGGTGCTTCTGACATCCCGCATCTATCGCAGGTTTTCTCTCTTCGTTATGTTAACTTGTTTGTGTGATATTTCGCCCTAGCCGTTCCTACCAGTTCCTTTTTAATCTGTTCTTCGTTTGCGTTAAGCAGTTCCTGTTGTTAAAATTTAACCCTTTTGGTTTGTCTTGCAGTATCTATATGGCTTTTTTGAGGGTTAATTAAGGAATCGCCCTCGCTTTACCCACGTTCTTCCTCGCTTTACCCTCATTCGCCCTCGCACAATCCACAATCGCCGTCGTTATACCCTCGTTTTCACTCGCTCCCTACACGTTCGTCCTCACTTTACCTTTAGTGATAGCTGTTTTTATAAGGTCAGTTTGCATTGGAGAGATAGCGAGAATAATAAGTTAAAATGCCTCCTAAAGTAAATATTGAATTTGTCTTTTAAATTTAGTTCGTAAATCAAGTAGTTTTTCGGCGGGCTAGTTTTAATTTGTAATCGCTTGCTTGGTGGCTGTTTGCTGTACTGTATTTTCTCTAATTATTCGGAATAACTAAATATTTTTTTAAATATTTAATTTAGGTAACAAGAAATAAGCTAAAATTGTGACGTTATGTCTGACGTTATCACAACCGTGGATATGCACACTGGGGGTTCCCCCATGAGGATTATTACGTCAGGATTGCCAGAAATAAAGGGTGATTCGTACAAGGAGCAATATACTTACGTCTCGACTAAACTGGATTATATTAGAAAGTGAGTAAATCTGTGGTGTATTAACTAAACCCAGAGAGGTGATCTAATTCTGTGTTCATCTTATTGTGTGGAAACTAACCCATCTTCACAATTTGAGCTTTTGGTTTACTTTTACCTTTCTTACTTTTACCTGTGTTAATTGCTTAATGTCGTCTTCAATACACAACAGTTATCAAATTACCACAATGCAAATAAGCGCTTTAAACCTAAAACACGGCAAAATCATGAATATGTCCGGCCTACTCTTTCGGTTAGAGCATCGGTTTTCAGACGAAAGGTTGTGGGTTAAAAAACAGGTGCTGGCATACTCTGGCATGCCCTTAGTGAAGGCATTTAGAAGACATTGCCCTATTTCAGTGAATTAATGGAACTAAAGAAAATTTTCAATCATGTATAACACGCTGCAATAGCTGTTGTAAACTAACGGTGGGCGAGAAGTAGTCTGACGATTACCCGTTTGATAACGCCATTTGCTTTTTCTCATTTGTGGTAATAAAATTTTATTATCCTACGTGCAAACTAGATAAAACTTGCCTGTCGTGTTTTATTGTAAATTGGTGTATGAGTTTTAAATTTTCTTTATTTCATATTTGATCCACAGAACATTTATTTGGTACGTCAGTAATCCCACGCCATAACTAATTCTACGCTGCATATTCAAAATCAAAGCCATAACCATTCAAAATACTTGATACGTTTTCTCTGTTTTGCAGGTTCTTATGTCACGAACCACGTGGCTACCGCTTTATGACGTCAATAATGCAATTGACGCCAGATAAAGGCGCAGACCTGGCGGTGATTTTTCTCACGGCAACACTGTACCTACCAATGTGTGGGGAGGCACTGACAAGTTTCGGGAGGTCTGTTTAGTCTGTTTTTCTTTACCTGTTCTCAGTCTTCCCTTTGACGCACGGGTTCTAATCCCGATCCAGTCATGCATTATCGTCTGACCGATTAGCTTGGCTGTTTAATGCGTAGATTTAGAGCCAAAATGTTGCAGGTTCGGAACTGGTTCCGAGCGAATCGGTTTTGTCCTTGGGTAAGGAACTTAACGGACATTACTTGAACCCAGTGAAATGATGGCCTATACTATATTAAAGGAACGTGTAAATGATACACAATGTACTGCAATAGCTCCGTTAACATGATGGTGGACGCGAGGAAATCTAACGATTACACGTGTATTAACGCTCCTTGCGCTTTCACATTCAAGGGGATGCAATGTGGCTCTCAACATAAACCATGTTCGCAGTCGAGTTTTTAAAACTTCTGGGTAAGAATTTTTGTAGTATCTAGATTAGGTAACGCGAAACAAAAATCCTAGATTTGCTTTGGACAATAAACTGGTGAAAAGGACTGAACCGGAGACTAAAATCGTCGTCCAAGTACCTTGCGGTATGATCACGTGTTACGTCGAATGCACCAATGGAAAGGCTGGGAGGGTTCGACTTGAAAGTGTTCCTTCATTCATGTATTCGAAAGGTTTGTTTGGGGGTAATATGCATGACGTGAACTAAATACGTAAAATACGATATTTTTAGAAATAAACTGTCAGTTTCCAGAAAAATATTTCGTATCAATAATGTATTACTTTTTTAACACGTATCAATTTAGGATATTTATGTTTATCTCGGTGAATGGGAAAACGCAAGGGGCGTTACCACACGGGCAATTGTCAGTTTATGTTCATTAAATGCTTGCTCAAGGACACAATTGACCAGCTGAAGGTGCCAGTTTTGCACCTGCAACCTTTCGGCTGAAACAACTCTACAAGACCATATCATAATTTATCACCCGGTGCACTGGAAGGTCGTGTTTTAAAACTACTCTGTAGTGGCTAATGATAATATTACGCTCCATCTTTGTACTGTGATTTTGTGATGCTGATAAAATCAGTTAAATCATATAGAAAAATCTTTAATTGTTTAAATGTAAGCTTCTAGATTCTAGAAGTATCATTTTAATTGAATATAAATTGCTAGATGTTAAACTTACATTGGAAGATGGTAGCGCAGTTCGTGTGGATTTACCGTATAGTGGATGTCACTACGTTATGGTAAATGACAAGGAGCTTGGGTTGGACCTGTCAAAAAAGAACTTTTACCAGCTAGGAAATCGCAGTTATGACATCACAGTTAAAATGGCGGCTTACGAAAAGGAGGTAAGTGTAGACGAAACTGGTCGGGAGTTAGTGGGTTACATTCCTGAGTAAGGTACTGTGCGGAATTCAACTGAGTAAGGAATAAAACTAAAATTAAAGAAAAATTACAATCATGCACAACACACCGCAATAACTTTACTGTCGGCGCGAGGTGATCTGACAACTGTCTTTGTAATAACGTATGTTTTCGAATTCATGAAATAAATTTTAATATCATAACCTTCCTATACTAATTAATGTGTGTAATTAACACTGGTAAACAGTTTTAACCATACATAGCACTCTACAATAGCTTCCGTAATCCATGGTAGTCGCGATGTAATCTGACGATTACGCTTCTGATAACGCCCATTGCGTTTCCCATCCACGGGGATAAACATGTATATCCTGTTCTGCCATTCCATACCAGTCTTGTACAGAAATACAAACAACTAGCTGAAACTTTTTCAACAGTTTTTGTTTAAAATCAGTACAATGGTGAAGCTAGATATAACATGTTTTTTAATGTTTTTTACTCTAAAGAAACAAAATGATTTTTCGGGGTTTATAGAAAAGTCAATCGCATTATTAAAGCTACTTACTGGTGCCCTTAAACAAAGCTGGTTGCTGGTGCCCTTAAACAAGCCTCTGCGAGAACAGTTTTCCTGCATTTACCTCATCGACGTACATTAAAACTTTACCCCTTAATCAACAAGATTTAAGCAACTTTCCCTAAATGTCTTACAAAAACACAAACGACTAGCAGGAACTTGGTTCTATTTTTAACAGTTTTTTTTTATTTAAAATCAGTGCATTAGTAAAGCTAGATATAAAATGTGTTTTTGAATGTGTTTACTGTAGAGCAGTGGTTCTTAAACTTTTTCAGTCGCGCCCCCCTTGAGATTTGTGATTCATGCTCACGCCTCACCTACTCAAAATCAAATTTACGAAAAATAGAACAATAATTTATTTGCCAATACCCTGCTTAGTGTAAAGGATGAAAGGGATCACGATTCGCTATTCGCGAACCGTTTTTTAAAGTTCGCGAATTACAAAATTTAACAAAATCGCGAAAATATAAATTACCGTTGCTGATTTCGCGCACTTTTAATAATAAATCATCAACACGTTAATATAACATGGTTTGCCTTCAACATAACATTTAACAATGAAATTACTATTACATTTATTTACCTTGCTTTTACTTTGCATTATTGACACATAATAAGCATTTCTATCATAATGCAAAAATAGCCATTATGCGTTCATTTACCACGATTCCTTTATTTATGATTGGCGGAGATGCGACACACCCCTTTATAATAAGGTTATGATGTTTTAACAAGTAAGATTACTCGTTTCAAAGGCTTCGTTTCGTCGATATTCGTCCTATCCTACACGCATTTACTCACGATACGTGTATTGTAGTTTATCATTACTACTTAATAACGGTACTGGTTTTAAAGATTAGTTTGAGAGGTTCTGAAACCGCATTCTAAGGCAATTTAACATAACTAAAGCGCGAAAACGATTTTCTCGTATCCCACGCATTTCGCGAATCGTTTCAAAATCGTTAATTCGAACCCTGCAAATGTCACTGTCATGCTCGCGCCCCCCTTGAGAAGCTTCCACGCCCCCCAGTTTAAGAACCCCTGCTGTAGAGAAACAAATTTTTTTCCAGAGTTTCTAGAAAAAGTCAATTCATTAATAAAGCTACATGTAAAAATGTGTTTTTCAAGAGAAACGGAGATGATTCTCCTTGTATCTATGGAACCGTCGTTTGTAATCACCTGGCGAAGTCTTCTGAGCATTTCGTGAACATCGGAAACATGCTGGTTTGTTGTGTCATAACGCGATATTATTACGTCATAACTTTTATTTACCTACCAGATAAACCGTGGTTACTGCGGATCAGCGACAATTGGGCATGCCACCCTGGATTATTTTAAAGGTTCTCTCAAGTTAGGGGAATCCCGTATATACAAAAGTGTGGTAACTGGACAAGGGTATGTTAAGTTAAACCGTTTTTTTTAATATGGAAGGTTATAGAAAACGGCAAATAATTCAGTATTTATTTATAGCCCTTTTTAAATAAGTTTAAAAACCCCATTATAGCTGCAGGCACAATATATAGCCTATATACGGTTATAATCTTACCACACAGAACGTTTGTGCGAAAGGTAAGTTAGGTTCAAGTTTCTGTGACCGCATGGTTATAACGCGACCTTTAAATATACAATTCTATGCAAAAACGTTCTTGGTGATGATACAGATCTTGCTTGAATAACACCATATTGTTTAGTCATGAAAAGAACTTTTATCGAGCATGTTGTGCTCTCACCAAAACTAATTTTCCTTAGGACAACAGCTACGGTTCTACGAAAGGTCAACCATGGTAACAGAGAAGCTGTGATCATACAAATACATGGAATGTCGTATTATACTGGGAAGCACGAGTTCTACTTTGAAGATTCAGATCCAATAAAAGGCGGATTCCTTGTTTAACCATAAAATTAATCTTTTAGGCTTTAAAATAATGTCGTGGTTATTTTTTGACGTAGGATAGAATAGGATAGGATACTCATGTTTATACTCGTGAATGGGAAAACCAATGGGGTATAATAACACGCGGGCAATCGTCAAATTACCTCACATTGTTGGCACAAGTAAGTATATTTCAAGATTTATCGTATCTCTTAATATATTTTTGTGCCTGTATCCATTTTCGTATTTTAATATTGATGCTGCTTTACCTTCCTAATTATAATTGTGTCGAGATGGACAAGCGCGATAGGAGTGGTGCATTGAGCTTATATAGCCGTTATTACATAGAGATCTTAATGTTACTACACCATACGTAATGACTGATAACCATTATCCGTTTATCCAAAGTAGGGCCGATCTGTGGGTCAGCGACGCAATGGTTGCATTAACTTGAGTGTATGTCCAACCAGTTAGCTTATATGTAGAATATCCAACTGAGTTTTGCCATCTATGTGCATAAAGATGAGTATCCCATCCAAACTTACAGTCTAAAAATATGTTATGTGGTGGCAGGGCGACAGCGGTGGACCTCTGGTTATTGAAGAATCAGCTCACCAAATATTATACGGAGTAGTATCATGGGGTAAAGGTTGTGGCCAGGTTCGGAGACCAGGATTGTATACTCGGACTGACAATGTTCAAAAAAGGCATAACCTAAAATCTCAAAATAAAAGACTTCTTTGAACTGATTGATACTTTTCGTCTATACACCAGTTTCCGTGAGAACTAGAGAGTGTCAACCACGTGTTAACCATCACCATTTGTAAAACACATGTTGTATAACCTATATTTATGCTACAGGGTCCCTAACCACAATTTGTATTTTATACACTAAGTATGTAGTTTTTGTTTTTGCAAGCATAAACGCATGGGTCCCATAGTTAACATACCAAACTTATTTTCCATGTTTAGGTAAATAAAGAACAAACGTCTTAAATTTACGAACATTTCAACAAAACTGTTTTAAATTATAGCTTCTTTTCAAGCGCTGTATAGTGAAAGAAAGCTAAATTCCCAATACAGCCCGATTTAGTTTTTCATTGTTTCAGGGAATTCCCCTGGTTTTAGTAGATAAGTTTTTGTTTTTACATAAGTAAGTCATGCTATGTAACAATTCTTAAAGTTTTAATCTGATTTGTTGACTGCTTGTTGGAGATGTCGGTGCGATAGGCTATGGCATGCCTGTCACAATCACAATTCAGAAACATATCTTCATTTTCATGGAAATTAACCTATAAGTAAATGTTTTCTTTTTTTAATTGGAACAGAGTGTCTAATGTTTTAACATTTTACCGAATTTTAATAAAATTGGAGCAGCCGATCAAGCGCTATGGCTACAAAATCTAATTTATTAGAAAAAAACGTTTTGTTGTTTAACGTCTGAGGGGAATTCCCCAAGATTCATTACCCAAAATTTTGGCTTCTGCATATATAGACCATGTTGTCTTATAAATGTCCAATTTTCATTGCGATTTCATTACTCCTCTTGGTAGATATCGAGGCGACATGGCATGCTTGTAACAATCATGGTTTAAGAACTTATCCTATTTTTTGGGTATTTCCCTTGGTAATTTTATTATTTCTTTCAAGTGTTTAATCAATGACTAATACACTTACATTACACCAAATCTAATTTAAATTGTAACAGCCGTTCACGCGCTATGCCCAAAAAAGGCTATTTTTTCAGAAAAAATAGCGTTTTGGTTTTTAAGGTCTAAGGGGAATTTCCCTAGATTTATCACCCAAACTTTTGGTTTCTGCATATCTAGACCATGTTCTCTTACAAATGTCAAAATGTCATTGCGATTCCATTACTTCTGTTGGTTGATGTCGGGGCGACATGGCATGCCTGTCACAATCATGATTTGAGAACAAATTTCTATTTTTTAGGGTATTTCCCTAAGTAATTTTTTTATATTTTTTAAGTGTATAATCAGTGACTAATGCACTTACATTCCACCAAATTTGATTCAAATTGTAGCATCCGTTTAAGCGCTATGACCAAAAAAGGCTATTTTTTTAGAAACAAAATACCGTTTTGGTTTTTAACGTCCCAGGGTAAGTCCCCTGAGTTTATTACCCAAAATATTAGTTTCTGCATATCTAGACCATGTTGTCTAAAAAATGTCAATTTTTTTGTGATATTCCATTACTCCTTCTAGTAGATGTCGGGGCGACATGGTATGCCTGTCATAATTATGATTTGAGTACAAAATCTTATTTTTTAGGGTGTTTTCCTAGGTAATTTTTTTATTTGTTCCAAATGTTAAATCAGTGCCTAATGCACTTACATTCCACCAAATCTGGTTGAAATTGGAGTAGCCGTTCAAGCGCTATGCCACAAAAAGCTAAATTTTTCATAAAAAATACCGTTTTGGTTTTTAACCTACCAGGGGAATTCCCCTTGATATATCACCCAAAATTTTGGTTTCTGCATATCTAGACCATGTTGTCTAGCGAAAGGCTAAGTTTCATTACGATTCGATTATTCCTTCTGGTAGATGTCGGGGCGCCATGCCATGCCTGTCAAACCTTTGACGAAAAAAAAAGACAAAAAAAAGAAAAAAAAAAAACGGACAAAAACAATATGTGTCCCATTTTTCCAAATGGGACCCATAATAAACAGGCGTCTAAATGCCCCTAGAATAGTTCTATTTTATAAAGAAAATCATCATTTCCCAATAACAAGCTTTTATTTTCCGAGTACAAAAAAGAATGAAATATGGTTTGAAACTGGGTTGTTAGCAGTTTCCAAATTACTGGTACATAATAACAGGAGTAAAACATAATTCAAATTGGAATGCGTTAGTTAAAACTAAATATTTATTAAAGAATTTTAACACTTTAATGAAGTTATGACATGTAACCGTGACACAAATATTACAAGAAAAACGGTTTCATTAACAACTAGTTACATTAAATACGTATTCTGTAATGTTACATGTGTTGCATGCCATTCATCAATTTGACATAACCTGCGAGACAATGGTACACTTGGATTTTACCTTTTACGTACACAATAACTCTTGTTCATACTTTATAATTTGGGT
>CH002917.1:1754105-1793201 GCA_000149265.1 Ciona savignyi | reverse complement strand
TATATTCTCTGGTTTTGTGGTGTGCTGTACAAATTTACTTTACTGACGTCACACGGCATGTAAACTGGCAGTCTTTAAACTACATCCCACGATCTATAATGTTTTCTATGGGTTTAGAATTGTGGCTCTTGGATTAAACAAGGAATAGAAGCCTGCGGTTCCATAAGCTCAGGCCCCTTTGGTATGAATTACATCGTACCCGTATAAAATTAATCATTATCTGCATGTTTTGTCATGGTCGCAAGTAATCAAGAATAAAAGAAACCTTCTGTGATCAAGTTCGGATTGTCAGAGTCATTTCGAAGTCTTAATAGCTAGGGAACTTTAGCCAAATTTAGCGGCAGCCATAGGCACCCAAGCTACAACAATACCTGAATCCATACACCATAAATAAACCATAACGGCATTGTGTTAAATAGTACAGAAATGCACAAATTGTTGCTAATTAAATTACTAAACCCCCTTTCAAGCGAAATGTGGTTTTTAAAAACGTTTAAACTTGCTTGGTGTACTTAATTCTGAAATTTACTTTGTTTCTTATTTCCATCTTTTGGTAGACTAGTTTTCCAACACGAAAACAATGCCAACACAGCCAGACATAATTCAAAACAAATCAATCAACCTACCAATGAGTACAACAGGACGTCGGCCATACATGTCTGCAAATTGTCCGAAGGTAAAGCAGCCGGTCATGAATCCCACCATGAAGAGACTCTGTATCAAATCCACTACCCATTGTTTCGAGTATAAATCAAACTAAAACAAGAAGTCTATGAAACAAGTATCTTAACTTGCCTTTATTCTTAGGCACATTGTTTAACCCAAAAGATTTAAGGGATCAAAAGTGGTAATAAGTCCGACCGGTTAGTCTCGTGGTTTAGTGCGACGCCTTTTAACCAAAAGGTTTCAGATCCCTAGCTAGTCGGTTGTGTCCTTGGGCAAGGCATGTAAGAGACATTGCCTGAATCCAACGGATTAATGGATTCTACCAAATTGAATGAATGTGTGTATCATATACAACATACTGCAATAGCTCCGGTAACCTGACGGTGGGCATGAGGTGACCTGACGATTGCCTGTGTGTTAACCCCCTTGGTTTTCCTATTTTTGGTTACAATAAATATGAATATCCTATCCCTATCCTAATTAAAATAATGTCCTGATATTGTAAGTCAAATTGCCAATAACACTATTGGCTTTGGAAACTATTACATAATTTGAAATTTGCGGTTTAGATATGGGGTGTTGACTGAGTGACAAGTCCAGTCTTGGCAAGGTGTACTGTACATTTATGGTTGAAAGTTTTGGGGCACGTAATTTATTTATGTAGAGAATACAACTCCAGAGAACTTACGTGGGCATGAATAAAATAATAGAAATATTGTCTATAAAGTAGAGTTAAAAATATTTTTTGTTGTTTTATCAGTGTGTCAGTAGGCCTACCGCAATTGCAGTTTAAATGGATTTTTCATTGTAACATATTTGGCACCCATTACACATATTTCAAACTTCAGGAAATATTTTGAGTGATTTTCCAAATTTGTACCGGTACCATATGATACAGGAAGAAATAAATACCAATATCAACGCACTTGAACATATGAGTTTCCCTATTCCTGAGTTATAGCTTAAGGTCTTTTCAAACTTACAGGTCGTGAAAATTTATGAGCAAACATAAGCTTGTTAAAAAACATTGGAAAGAATGTCATATTTGATTGTTGCTTTGATCTAGTATGTTAAACGTTAAGACAATATGTTAAAATGTTTAGTAAAACCGGTATTTTCTTTATTTATTTTGTATATTTTATAAATGTAAAAGAATATATTGTACATTTGTACTGATGATAACAGGCTCTATATATTAAATCTGATCGCACAACCACTTTATATATAGATATATACCTTGTTTTATTATATTTCATCTGCTTATATATACAATTGAAAAGCTTACATCGGTGACAATTGTAGTTGCATTTCGGTGGTTCGCGGTGGAGTTTGAAGACACGTTAGCCCCAACGATTACCATCAACACCATCTGTGACGCTGATACAAACTGTGGATGGAAGTGGTTTTGTGTTGGGTTACTACACTGGATGTTAGGATAGGATATTCATGTTTATCCCGGTGAATGGAAAAACCAGTGGGGTTTACATAAGGGCAATCGTTAGATCACCTTGCACCCACCATTGGGTTACCGAAGCTATTGCAGTGTGTTATGTATTTAGACGTTTCTTCAATTTGGTAGAACTCATTAATCCGCTGCGATCAGGCAATGTCCATTAAGTGCCTTGCCCAAGGACTAGCGAGCGACAAGTTCTTAACCTGCAACCTTTCGGTTGAAAGGTGTCGCACTAAACCACAGACTAACCGGTCAGACTAAAAATGTTTCATTTCATTGTGGCTGACGAATAAATGGCTAAAGTACCCTCCATCAACTACTACCAGTATACGTGGTTAACGAAAACTGCTTAATTTCTGTATATTCATTGGTTACCCCTTTAATCAAGAACTGTTAGTACAAAATATAAACTGTTGTTACATCACTTTAACAACATGGGAATTTTTAACTGCAGTGAAACAGAGGCGAAATAACGGTGCAAAATGAAAATCAACTGCAAATTGAATTAAAACAGTTTTAACTCTTTGCGTCCCAACTCGCGATATATCGCGACAGCATGTTTGAATAAAGTACAGCATGTTTGAATTAATGCATTTAGCCGGTAGTGAAAGAGTTAATATATATATATATATATATATATATATATATATTTTGAATATAAGCCATTGCTAAGTTTTAGTATTTTGATGTATGACCTAACCCGATTACAAAAGTCATTGGTATATCAAATATTACATTGGTTTATTTTCCTGCTCTATTTATATGGGACAAGTTAATTTGGAGCCAAACTTGTCCTACAAAACAAGTTCTCTACAAGCTTAATGTAGATATGGTATAGCCATATCTGTGTTTTTGATCTATTCCGGTAGAGTGAGATAAACTGGAGTTTTTTTCTTAATAAAATTAAAAACTACTACTGCAAAATGCATGAATGCGTCTTTAATGATAATAGGTGTTATCAACATTAATGCAACAGTACCTACATATTTATTAATTAATACTTTTGTAATCTTTATCAGATTACAAAAAATAGAAATCCGCAGTGTCCAGCATTTTCGAGAATAAGTGATATTTAGTTAGAGAGAAAAATGCAACGCGATTTTTGTTTGTCTCATATACCGAGATGCCATACGGTTATAGAGTCAGGTGCCACTTAATAATAAATGCAAATAAAAAGTAAATAATATAAATGGCCCTATGAATACTAGTTATGCAAAAAGTATATAAAAATACATTATTACAAAGTCATGTTAAACAGTGAGCTCTATGTACACTGTTATGAAACATGTGCAAGCAAAAATTCAGCCTTTATTTGTTTTCTGGGGTTCAGTCTGCATGTGTGTGTGGTACCTCTAAATACTACATGATCGCTTGGATCGCATGGAGCACTTGATCGCTTACTATACTTTGTAATTACAAAAGCCATGATATTAATGTTAGGGTTGGGGTTAAAGTTAGTTCTGGGGTTAAGATTAGTGTTTGGGACAGGGTTAGAATTACTTTTCATAGCAATCCAAGCGATCCAACGCTCTAAGCGATCCTGTAGTATTTAGAGGCACCCATGTGTGTGGGGTAAAATACTGAATTTATTCAGTATTAATAAAATTAACACAAGTGCATGTTGTTTAACTTGTTTAAACTTCGCTTTAAGCAATATCTAATTCAAATGTATTTACGTGGAACGCAATAGTCTTAGTTGTTACACTTAGTGTCAATTTTGCAATAATACTTGTTTATAATTTTATATTTTATTTCACTGTAACTTGTTTACTGTAAATTACCATAAAATGATACGTTTATTAAAGATTTTGGCCTGTGCAGCATTGTATTTCTTTATTTCTTTATTTATCTAACTAAACACAAAGGGTGCAGCTGACTCGGTGACTTTTTGGTCTTTCGCTGCATCCTTTGCTGCCAGTATGGAAAGTACGGCAGCTGCACACTCTTTTTTACCCCGCGTCTTTGCACACTTGGGTAATTTCACACGATCGCAAACATAAACATCATATAATTTCCAACAAACCTGTAAACCTACCTCTGGATCTCAGGTAATTTACTGTCAGTACATTTTTTGTTATTTAGCCGACCCTATGTTATGTAGATAGATATGTTAGCTGACGGACACGAAAGATTGAGAATAGAATAATGTTTTTTAAGATTTTGGTAAAACAGTAATAAAAAGGAGATTTTGTGCACACTTAAAGTGTGCACTTTTGAACGTTTGCACCCTGCACACTTAAATATTTTGCGCTTGCACACTCGAGATCTCGTCGAAAATTGACGTACTTTCCATACGGGCTTTGCTGTACATTACGCCGATTACGGTATATATTGTTGTCGTTTGTAAAAATGTAATGTCAGCAATCAGCATAACTTTAAAAAAAATTAACTTCTGGCAAACAATTTCGTGACACAGTTTCAATCCTACAAACTTTCGGTTTGAAAGCCGACGCATTTACTAAGCTATTCCGCCGAATAAATATAAATTATAAAATATCGAAGTACTTACATTTGAAAACCCGACTAGACATGCCAAAAAAAACTGATATCTTCCAAAACTTCCGACATATTGAAAAGCTTTTTCAGCGTCCATTGTTGAAAATTCAAACCGTACATACAGTGAACAATTTGCAGCAACTTAAATTTAGCTAAGCATTTCGTATCTTCTTTGTTTACATTTATTTCCGCTGAGGAAAATGGCGCTAAAGCTGTTCAATTAGATTTATTTTAACTTTCAAGGGACGGTCGAATTGCGCAGTGGTTATAACGTGACTGATACACATACAAATTGTATAAAAACAATCTCGGTCAATTACAAAAAATAACATATGTCAATACACAATTTATAGTTGTTTTTAAATATATGAGAATGGTTTTACATAAGTCAATACTTTTTATAATGTTTTTTTTTAAATATATGTGGCTAGTGAGAGTAATATAGAAATAATTTTGTAGTCGTGGGCCCCATTTGGAAAAATGGGACACATTTTGTTTTTGTACGTTGTTTTTCGTTAAACGCCACACGCTTGATTTGACAGGTTTGTGGCCCCGACATCTGCCATAAAGGGCTATGGAATCACAGGCTTCCTATACATCACAGATGCTCTATGAGTGCCTATAATAGAATCACAATGAAACTTTGTAATTTATTGGGCAACATGGTCTAGATATGCAGAAACTAAAATTCTGGGTGATAAATCCAGGGGAATTTCCTTGAAACGATAAAAAACTAAACGGTATTTTTTATATTTAGATTTGTTGAGCATAGCGGTTGAACGGCTGGAATTTGCTTCTGAATCATAATTTTAACAGGTATGCCATGTCGCCCCGACATCTCTATAAGAAGGTGTGATTGAATCGAAAAAGAAATTAGAAATAGTTAGTCCGTAAAAAACTAAATCAAATTTTTCAGGAATTTTACCTTCTTTTCACACTAGCGCTTAATTAACAACATGCTTTAATTCAAAACATAAACAAAGTTACAAAATACTTCTGGAAATACGCTAAAATGAAGAATAGTCCCTAGATCAGTGTTTCCCAACCCGAGTCCGCGGTCTCAAATGAGTCCGTGGGAGTTTTAAGTGAGTCCGCAAGTACATTAACAATTTGCAAAACTTTTTTTTGTTTTTGATCGTTCTAAACAGCAGTGATATGTTTTTATCAACGAGACATTGTAACTCAAGGTAATTTTGAGTTTGTATTAGTTGTATCGTATGCACATAGGCTAGTCCAGTTACGCTACAGTTTTGACTTACGCCAATTGAAAATTGATGCACTTTGAGCCCGCAAAGACTTTCGCTGGTAAGGAAATAGTCCGCGACCAAAAAAGGTTGGGAAACGCTGCCCTAGATCAAGATTGTAACAGGCATTGCCCTATCGTAGGCCTACGACAATTTCACAATAAGGAGTTTTTCGAAATTAAAAAAAAACAATTAAAAAACCAAGAATACGAAACTCCTTATTTTCGCCATGAATATACGTTTTTAAATGCACAGCAAACATAAATTTGGTTTGGTACTTTTGGGACTTTATTAGTTTATGCTTGCAAAAACAGGGTTAGGGACCAAACAAACAAAATGTGTTTTACAAATAGAGGTTCAAACAAAGTATGTTTTACAATAGAGGTTTGTCACACGTGGTTGGCACTCTCTAGTTATAAAATAGACATGCAAAAAAAGAACAGTAAAGTTTGTAGCTGTACTTGCTCAATCGATCCGACGCAAATAGGTATAGGACTTAGAATATTCATGTTTATCCCCGTGCATGGGAAAACCAAGGGGGTTAACACACGGATAATCGACAGTTTAGCTCGAGCTCATCAGGTTCTGGGGTTATTGCACTGTGTTAAATTTGCTATTAGGACCTTTCTTCAGTTTTAGTAGTGTAATAGTTAAATATAGCGCCCCTAGTGTTAACACTATATTACCCACAATGCTTTATGTTAAGCTGAGAGGACAGTGCAAACAATGAAAAGTCTCCTGAAAAAAACTTCTGATAGTGGACAGGATCCATTTTTGGCTTTATTGGAACATCGAAACACTCCAATAACCGGATTATTATACTCACCAGCACAAATACTGATGAGCAGGCAATTACGATCCACCATTCCAGTTTCAACCAAACTCTTGAAACCGCAAGTGGTCAATGTTTCAAAAGACCTGCGGAGCCGACAAATGATACAAAAGAAATACCATGGCAGGGGAACAAAAGCCTCTCACACAACTAAAAGAGGGAGATGTAGTAAGATATAGAAGAGACAAACATTGGAAAAAGGCAATTGTTACTGGTCGACATCATGAACCTCGTTCATATACCATTCGAAACAGACATGGTCAGTTACGACGCAATCGCTTTCACCTACAGAAAACACAAGAACCTGAACCTGATTCGATAATGCATATATCCCAGACTACTATGTGCCATTAAGTAGTTCTCGTAACGATAATACTGTTTTAATGCCTTGCAACAATAATGCTGCAAATAGTAGACCTGCTGTTTCTCGCAATACATCGTTTTCACGTTATGGACGACCAATTGTCAGACCTGCTAGATTTAATGAATATGTTTAAGTTGTGTTTCAATGTTGATATTGTATTTACAAGAGTTTATTCATACACGATGATAATTAGTTGTCAATTGATTTTATGTAACTTGCCATTTTTGTATCCCTCTGTATAAGTTGCTGTTGATGTGCTATCTTAAATTTGTACAATGATACTTTTAGAAAAAGGGGGATGTAATAGTTAAATTTAGCGCCCCTAGTGTTAACACTATATTACCCACAATGCTTTATGTTAATCTGAGGGACATTCTAGACTTGACGCAATACAATGAGGACCGCTATAACGTATGCTCTAATATATGCACGTGCTTAGACCTGCCAGGAACTCAGAAGTTATATAGATAGAGTCAATAACTCATATGAAGTAAATGTGCTAGAACACATCATTACAAGTAGAACCCATTAATTTCCAGCGATCGGTTTTAGACAATGTCCACAAAGTACCTAACATATATAATTGATATCTATTACACAAAAATAGTCTGTAAAATCTGTAAAGCCTAATCCGTTTTTGAAATAATGTTTTTAAAATGTCTATGTTAACCATTGTGAGGTCATTTTTCGTAATAATAAATTATATAGTATTCTATGGTTTCATAATTCCGTAAACCTCGTGGTTTTCTTTTTCTTTTGTATTGATGCTTGAAATGACATTAAGTATATTTGGCATACTGAATTAATAGACCTACGGAAAACAGTTGGTAAGCTAATTGTTTTTTAATTTGTTATGTGTATTTTATGTAAAAATAGTGTAATAGAAAATCGCTCAACGCATAACGTTCAATCAATAAAGAAACCACCCATCGGTGACCAGTCAACTGAACCCCTTACAACTGAACCCCTTACAACTGATCCCCTACAACTAAACCCCTTTACAACTGAACCCCTTTAAACAGAACCCTTTTAACTGAAAAGGGGGTTCAGTTGTAAAGAGGTTCAATTGAAATGGGTTCAGTTGTAAAGGGTTTCAGTTTAAAGGGGTTCAGTTAAAAGGAGTTCAGTTGTAAGGGGCTTAATTGTAGGGGTTCAGTTGTAAAGGGTTCAGTTGTAAGGGTTCAGTTGTAAGGGGTTCAGTTGTAAGGGGTTCAGTTGTCATGGAACCCACCCATCAACCATAGTGAGATTTGGAGCGTGTGAGTCAGCGCGTTTGTGTCGCATGTTAAAGGACTCTGGTGTAAGTAGGTCGCACCAGAAGAAGGCCTTATATTGTCTATACCAGTGGTTTTCAAACTTTTTAGAGTTGGGACCCACTATTATTTACCACAATTTATGGCGACCTACTTAACTTTATATATAGTTGTATAACCTTATAGTAACATGTGTGAGAGACGAAAGGTTCAATGACCTAAGGTCAGGTGAAGATCACGCCACGATTCAAGATTGTGTGATGTCACAATTATGATAATTTCCCCTTGATTTTTGTATAGGAAATAGCCAGCATAGTTAATCAGAGCTTTCTATAACTTTTCACGACCCACCAAGATTCCTTTCGCGACCCACCGGTGGGTCGCAACCCATAGTTTGAGAAACGCTGGTCTATACAAATAATTAAAATTGCACATATAATTTGTTGGTAAAAAGTTACAATATACGGAGAAGAGCTGATATGTTGATCAGCAATAAATAGAATATATCTCTTTTCTATGAGTGGATTCAGAGTGATTTTTTTAATAACGTCGCTTTGTACATAGATACATTTTAGGAGACAATATTTACTTGAAAGCCCCACATAATGTAAACATTTGATGTTCGCATATCGTGCATACGTCTGAAAAACGAGAGTTTTGATATTGTAATACTTTAAATAGTTTAGCTGAATTAGAGTTTAGCTGTAACATCTGTGTTATTTTATGTTAGTATCGTTTGATGTTTTGTTTTGTGTGACATTCATTGTTTGCTCTTGATGATAGGCCTGACGATCCTAATTATGGGTCCCATTTAGAAAAATGGGACACATATTGTTTTTGTCCGTTTTTTTTTTTTCTTTTTTTTTTCGTTTTTTTTTCGTCAAACGCTTGACAGGCATGGCTTGTGGCAACGACATCTACCAGAAGGGTAATGGAATCGCAATAAAACTTTGTATTTGGTTAGATCACATGGTCTAGATGTGCAGAAACCAAAATTTTGCGGAATATACCCAGGGGAATTCCCCTGGGCGGTGAAAAACCAAAACGGTATCTTTTTTAAAAAAATAGTTTTTTTGGTCATAGCGCTTGAACGGCTACTCCAATTTCAATTAGATTTGGTAAACTGTAAGGGCACCAGCCACTGATATACCACTTAAAAGAATTAAAAAAATTTACCCAGGGAAATTCCCTAAAATACGATTTTGTTTTCAAATCATGATTGTAACAGGAATGGGTTGTGGCACCGATATTTACCAGAAGGAGTGATGGAATTACAATAAAACTTTGTCATTTGTTAGACAACATGGTCTAGATATGCAGAAACCAAAATTTTGGGTAATATACCCAGGGGAATTCCCCTGGAAGGTGAAAAACCAAAACGGTGTTTTTTTTTAAAAAAATAGCTTTTTTCGGCAGAGCGCTTAAACGGCTACTCCAATTTCATTTAAACTAGGCAAACTGTAAGTGCATTAGCCAATGATATAACACTTAGAAGAATTAAAATAATTACCTAGGGAAATACCCTAAAAATAAGATTTTGTTTTTAAATCATGATTGTGACAGGCATGGGTTGTGGCACCGACATCTACCAGAAGGGGCAATGGAATTAAAATGAAACTTTGTTATTTGTTAGACACCATGGTCTAGATTTGCAGAAACCAAAAGTTTGGGTAATATACCCAGGGGAATTCCCCTGGGAGGTAAAAAAACAAAACGGAATTTTTTTAAATTCGCTTTTTGGGGCATAGCGCTTGAACGGCCAAAATGTTAGTTTCCTATCCGCCTTTGTACCATTGAGCAAAAAGAAAAAGGGAACATAGGGAAATACCCTAAAAATTATGATTTGTTTTTAAACCATGATTGTAACAGGCATGCTATATCGCTCCGAAATCTCCAACAAGGAGTCGCCAAAGCGGATTAAAACTGTTTGTTAGATTATCTAACAAACATCTAACTTAGATAACATAACTTAGATATGTTAAGCAGAAATTTATGTACTAAACCCAGGAAAATTCCCCGAAATAATGAAAATCTTAATCGGGCTGTTTGGGGAATCTACCTTCCCTTTACCAAAGCGCTTGACAAGAGGCTTAAATTTAAAACATTTGTGGTAAAATGTTCGTAAATCTAACACGCTTATTATTTTTTTAACTACACATGGAAAATAAGTTTGGTTTAATAACTATGGGACCCATGCGTTTATGCTTGCAGAAACAAAACTATGACAGTCCGGTTAAAACTTTCAGGAAGGTTACATAACATGGATCTGACGTGCACATATCTGACATTAACATATATTGTGTATTGAACATTAATAACAAGATCGGATTGTTACCTCAGGGACCCATACGTTTATGCTTGCAGAAACAAACTACTAACCCGGTGTATAAAATACAAATTGTGGTTAGGGACCCTGCTCGCATATATATAAATATATATATATATATCATACAAAATGTGTTGTACAAATAGTGGTTTTAAAACACGTGGTTGACACTCTCTAGTATTTCAACGTTTTTTGTTACATCATCACGAACTTGCTTAATTTAGCATATTGTCTCGTGTTTTTGTATTTTCTATCGAAGTACTGAGCGTAAATTCTTGTTACTAAAGCTGTTTGATTTAATTTACTCATTCGACATACCTGCAGCGATAATCAGTTGGTATGCACCGTTTCGTAACTTCTACTGTTTTTAAATAGTCCGGCCCGTTGGTCTAGCGGTGAAGTGCGTCGCCTTTCAATCGAAAGGTTGCAGGTGCGAAACTGGTAGCTAGCTAGTCGGCTGTGTCCTTGGGCAAGGCACTTTACGGACATTGCCTGAACCCAGCGAATTAATGGGTTCCACCAAATTGAAGGAACGTGTCTATCATATACAACAAACTGCAATAGCTCCGGTAACCCGATTGCCCGTGTGTTAACCCCATTGGTTTTCCCATTCACGGGGATAAACATGAATATCCTATCCTGTCCTATCCTATATATTCCAGACGCTATATTAAATGTATTAATTTCGTCTATCGTTGACCCTGTGACTGCCTCTATAGACTGCAACTTTGCTCTCACGAAAGTGTTTTTTTATTTATGGTATTTTTTTGTACTGCGAAACGTTCCTGAGAGGGATGGCATGCCGACAGGTCATTTGTCAGAACGGGTTATTCAATCGCTTTCAGTAATTCAACTAACTTTGTTTAAAAAGGTTTCGGTCATTTAATAAACGTTTATTTAAACGTATTTTTCTGCTTACACCAAACATCAGTTTATAAAAAAAAATGATGCGTGTCATTTAGAAAACTGCATAAGTTGTGGTGGGTTATCTGGAAACAATTACATCAACGAGGAGCTGTGTAAACCTCTTTTTTACCATATGTGAAGTATCCATAAACAGAGGACAAAAGTGTTACAAAATGACAGTACGTTTCTATTTATTTTTTATTTATTTACTGAGAGGAGTGGCATATTTTAATCGGGGCTTTTTGGAATAATTGCAATCTAAGCTGTTGAAATCTCAAAATATCGCTCGTTCATCTTTGGTTGGTAAACCATCCTTAGTTCTGATACCACGAACAGTTGAGTTCAATGATTAAATTTTCATATTTCAAACTATCTATTTAATTTTTTTCTGAATGTATAATGACAAATTAGCATTACAAAACAACTCTGATTCTAAGTTCCCCCATTCAAGCTGCTACAGCGTGTACTTGGGTATGTTCTACCATTTTAATCAACCATTATAACGTAGGATAATTTATTTCTAATTCACTGAACCTAGTAATATTACATTTTAACAAGAAATCATAGGACAATGTATTTTGACGAAAAAACAACGATTTGTTGCTGGTAAACGCAATCGTTTACACCAAGAGTATTTATCTCGTATTTACAGTTGAGAGTCAGTAGACATTGTTTTCAAATTTTGCGCTGAAAGGTTGATGTATATTAACAGTTCGGATTGCACGTTCTACCGCACACAAATTTAACCATTGCTTTATTGCATTGATGTCGATTTAACGCACATTTTTCCGGGCCGTATGCATCTGTTTCTGTGCAGACTGCTCCTGAAAGAAAGTTACTTTAGGTGCGCATTTTAAAGGACATTGAAAATTTACCTGTATTAGATAAACAGCATGTCTTTGCACAACTTGCCCGCATATATTTTGAGTAATAATTACAATAACCAAGTGCCGAGTATCTTGTACATATGGCATCTTGTTCCACATTAACTTGATCCTGGCATCTCGTTTGTCTCTGACAATTATCTCCAGTGCATGAAATAGATTGCACTGTTGAACCTGAACACATTGCTTGTCCTCCAGTTTCCCCGCTGCTGCATGTACGCGTTTGCTGCTTTGTACATGTTGCTGAACACGTTCCACTGTCAGTCCAACCAGTCCACGATCCTTGTGGACAAGGTTGCACATTACAAGTGATTGTCTGAGTCGTTAGTCCTGGGCATCCACCACTTCCAGCTGTTCCGCCATTGCATGTCCTTGTCTGTTGTTGTGTCCCTCCGCCACAAATAGATGAACACGATCCATTATTAGTCCAGTCAGACCATGCACTCAGTAAACACCCTTGTTGATTGCACGAAATACTTTGAGCTGAGAGTCCAGTACAGCCGACAACTTCACCAGTTTTGCTAATACATGTTCTTGTCTGTTCCTGTGTCCCTCCGCCACAAGTAGCAGAGCACTTTCCCTGATTTGCCCAATTACTCCATGATGCCAAGGTTCCTGTAAATAATCAGTATAGATTTGTGTCATTCATTTTTAAAACCAAATTCACAAACATCGAATCAAATATATGTCAACTAAAACAAGTTTATCACACTAAGTACATTTTAAATTAATATATTTTCTGCAAGCAAAATCTTGAAAAGTAACACCAGAAAACCCTACTTATTTCAATTTATGTCAGGATCCTTGCAGTATTTATACATGTAAAATTAATTACACCTGCTTACCGCTGCTGCACATTTTGCAAGTTTGCGGGCAAACTGATTGAACTATTTTTGCCATAGTAGAACTGTTGCACATTGATTTCAGTCTCACACAGTTAGAACTCTTGTCCTGGCATCCACCTTCGATCGGACAAGGTCTCGTGTTACAGACTTCGAATTTAGAGGCCGCTCCTGAGCAAGTTGCCCCAACTTCACCAAATGTATTACAGGTTCGTAAAGCTTCTCGAGTTCCCCCAGCACACGATTGAGAGCAAGCACCCCAAACTGACCAGTTGTTCCAAACTGGGCAGTTATGTACATTGCACGGCTGTATTAAGTGTATTTGTCGGTTATGACGAAGAATATCTCATATCTCTAGCGGCATTATATTAGTTGAAATTTCCTTTTAAGGTGAGATTTAGTTGATAGCTACATGAAAATTAGGTTGCATATAAATATGAATTTACTGACACGCTTACGCACCTGACTTATGTTTTCTCCTCCTGTCGGGCAGCCAGTGCTGCCTATCGAACCTCCAACACATTGCCTCGTTCTTGTTTGTAATCCAGTACCGCAAGTTTCGCTACAACTCGACCAGACTTGAAATTCTCCCCAATTCCCCGCTGTAAATAATACTGTTTATTTGTACAAAACTATGTAAAGTTATATTAAAGCAACATATGCACATTACCACTATAAAAAAAAAACATATATGGACAGCAAGTGAATATACTATTCATACCATTAACATAAAAAAGGTATTGGGTTTAGCCATTATAATATGCATATATAGTTTGCCACAGTATTATAATGCGCTGACCAAATATTTTAAAACTTTCTGAATGTTGGGGTGTATCAATCAAATACATTTTATCTTATGGAAATTACCTTTTGTAGTACTCAGTAATATTGCTTTAGGTTGAGGTGGGATTTGATTAAAATAGGAATTAAAGAAATTATATACTTGGAAAGTAGTTATATTTTGATTTATTAATTTATCTGTTATTCAAACGGTTGCTGTACCTGTAATAACAGGTGTGCAGGTACCACATGATTCTCTGCACCACACATTTCTAGCTGTAGCCAAATACCCACATACATTAGATGAACACCAACGGTAGCAGTCGCCACATTCGTCTGAAATAAAATTTAATCATGAGATACCAGAACGGTCATTTGGCCGAATGGTTAACATATCCTTATTCAATACAAAAACGATCTTGGAGACGAGCGCACCACGGATTCGAAACCTAGTCCAGTAATAAAATATTTAAACCCAGTGGAATAATGGGAACATAAAAATATGAATACAAAACAGAAACGCAATTGCTAAATATACACAATGAATCAGACCATAGCCAGTTGAATACCAGTGGTTGAAACGCCGCTGAGTTTCCTATTCACGGTAATAAAAAATACGATGCCGCAGACAGTCAGTAAATTAGAGTTTATCGGTGTATTATTCCATATCATACTCTAGTTCGGTATGAAAGGTGGATTAACTATTAATATACCTTCACGCAGTGGACAATCTTGCTGACTAATAACTTCAATTGCATGAGCCAGCAGAACGAAAACGACCGCTCTGAACAGTGCAAATATCATCTTTGTATCCAAAGTAAATATTAAATTGCAATACTTACAACACAGTGCATGTCGCCATCCCTTTAATGGCTTATAAATATACAATTTCCACTTACAGGACCAACGTTAGAACTGTATATGTATCGGTATGTATATAATCTAACATCGCTTAAATAGTCTAAACGCCTTACTTCGTTGCCAAAAATACAGTGACAATTTCACGATAATATTTATTTCGGCAACACATTTATGCTGCCCAAACAAAATCCAGAAATTTCTAAGGCGTTCTTTATGTCGGTCATGTTTCTTTTCCAGTTCCAGATATTATCTTTGAGGTTACAGTCAAATTTTAAAGAGCAATTGCTTTATTGTTGAATTTTGCATATAGCCTAGTATACAGGCCGCACGATCGTAAGGGACACGCAAATGAACTTCAGGTTAAAAGGTGACATATTTGCATTCTTTCAATACCCAATTAAAACTTTTAGCCAACCGATCACAAAAGAGTATAACAAATTTCTTTTAGAGACATTTTGATTAAATTTCGAGATTTTTTTTCGTGGTAAAGCTTAAAAAATTTTCCCGGCGTGCCCAGTTTAATCTTTCGTACCATTTTTATAACGAACCTTTAGTATATACGCTTTGGTATGCTATCTCGTATATGATGCCTTTATAATTTGACCTGATAAATGCTTCGCGCACAATAACTTAATTAATTTCCGGTGTAATAGTTTTTAATCTTGTTCTTAGTGCTCAATTACTAAATAATATTGGATCCACCAATTGGAGTGAGTGTATGTACTTTCGCGCATAACTCTTATCGCTCCACTCCTTTATTAAAATGGACTCACATTTAGTCAATTAACTTTTATCTTGCAAAGAAATCTACTTTCCAAAATTCACCAATTATATATTCAAATGAAACAAGTCGGCTCTGTATCAATACATGACATGTTTGTGTCAATCCTGATATTCTCTTCCGGGTTACATTTAAATTTAGAAAAGCAGTTGCAATGCTTGCTTCTGTATTTTACATATACTTAAACATAGACTGCGGTTTACCGGGTGACATATATTTACATTTTGTACGTACTGTAAAAAAGAAGGACATTTTTTAACATTTATTTATAACACAAATCAGGTTAGGCCGATAATATTTTTTTAACGGCGGTATTTATAACACAAATCAGAAAAAATACAATTGGAATTTAAATTAGTTAGTGTACCCCGAGAAATCCCCCCAAAATATTATCGGCCTAACCAATCATAAATACAATATTATTACGGGTGTAAATGAGGTAAATACAGAAAACTTAAATAAATAAATATAGAATTTAATACAAACAAAAATATTTATATGCCCCAACCCTATCTTTAACCATTTTCCGGGAAATCCCCATGTATTTAATTGTACGGAAACTATAGTAACAGTCATATTACGTTTTATATAATAAAAAAGAAAGTGTCCATCGAGTTAAATCTTCTGGTGAGCCTCAAGAAATATAAGCACGATTGCCGTTTTGCAAACGTTTGGAACCCGTTATTCTATACCACCTGATATTACAGAACTATAAACGATTTTTATACTTTTATTTGTAAATAAATTGTAGGTGAATACAATATAATGAGAAAGTGACAAAAGTACACTACATACCGCAAGTTACCACGAATAATCCGTTAAAATATGTATACACTATTACCACATAATACACTATTCCTACATATAAATTATCTAAACTCTTTAAACCAATACAAACCTATAGTCAATTTTAAGGCGAAAAAAAAAATCGAATACCCCCACACCCACCATGAAACATTGTTCAGAAAACCCCCATCACTTAACCGCACTTAAATCACTGATTAGTCTGAAATAAAGTTATTAGAAGTGTTTTTCCCGAACTGGCCGCTTTTGTCGTTTTGGATATATTAACGTGGATACTTTATTCGGAAAACATTTGTATTAGATTTACCATTTATATAATATTTACCATATGAGGATATATAGATATCAAGTTTGGGTTGGCAAATCGGAAACCCATTAGTTTCCGCTTGCAAAAACAAACGTTATACCTTTTATTTACGATATTCCAAATGTGATAAGAAGGCTAGGAAACCCGATCGTTACTACTTGCAGAAAAATATGCGGTTACACTCAGCTGGGGTTTTTAAAAATAGTGGTGGATAACACATGGTTGACACCATCTAGTTAAACTATGCATTCGAAACCGGACTGTATCTGTCTAATGGCACTTAGCAGATGTCACCATCGTTTAATGGATTAATAGGGTTAAATTAAGCAATAAAAAACGCCTCAATTATGCATAACAAATTGCAATATAGTTACTACGACTCGGATCAAGTCAATACTTTCGTCTGAGAAGTCAAACTAAGAGAACTAGAGTTATGAATAATAAAGATTACACTTAGTTTACTACACAAACCCATTTTCTTATAAATACATTCATGTTTGCACAACCAATTTAAATCATGTGTAAACTATAGAGTGTCGCCTATATTTGTAAACAATATTTAACTTCTTGGTTACTGGTTACTTATTTAAATTACCCCATGGTATATAAATATCCGTTAATATATGTCGTGTTTTTGGTATATGTATATTTTATTTTTTTCAAGCAGAAACTATTGGATCGAGGCAGCCACCCAAACATGATATCCATGCTTTGTAAACGTAAGATAGCGGTGTTAGCTAACACAGCTAGTGGTTTACCCAAATAAACAATTGGTGTGACGAGCTCATCGTGGGTTCGAAACTTGGGTCGGTAAAAAATAAATTATAAAAAAAAAATAAAAAAATAAAAATAAATAAAATAACAATTGGTGTACGGTGGTGTGGCCAAATGGTTACTGCCACCGATACATATAGGCCTACATATACTAAAACGAAGTGAACAAACAGCCTTCGGGAAAAATAAATAAACAATTGGTGACTTAATTGAATTTAAGCTTTTATCAATATTGTTTTGTATAGCAATAATTCAATATTTACCATAAATCTGTTTTATACGTGGTAATACGTTATTGTATCTTGATTATGTTTTATTGTATTTTAGGAATTTTTACGGGTTAAACAGAGTTATTTTCTATCAATGTTTAGTTTGAATTTAAACTGTATGTTTCGACTACTTTTTTGTTGTTGTGGATTGTCCATTTCATTCCTAGGATATTGATTAATATCCAATTCAATATTATTTTTATCAGAGTATCAAATGTTAAGGGCTAATAATTTAAATATTAGTTATTTGACATTTTCATTTATAAAAAACATGGGACAAAATATGTTTTTCGTCATAAACATTGTTTATTTATTAATGTTGCTTTACTAGTTTTCTTTAATATACTGATGACAGTAGAGTTTCGACAAGAAACCGCACACATAAATCATTTTCAAAGAATAAAATATGTCATTGGCAATGTGGCAAACTGGTTAAATCGACCCGCCACAATCGTGTATAGAGATTGTGACAATGGCGCTATCTGAAGCAGTTTAATCTTGTGATGCATCCTTGATCTAGATTGAATCAACAATACGGATTGCACGTCCTTGCACACAGCAACTTTACCGTTGCGTTGCTGCATTGGTGACGATTTGCCTGACAAGCTATAGCGCCGTACAAATCTGTACCCGTGCAAATTCCACCTGAAATCAATTAAATTTAGAGGTGTTTTTTATGAATACCATACATTTACCTGAAGGATCGGCTAAACAGCATGCCTTTGCGCAATTAGCTTGCATGTAAACTGCGTAACTAACGCAATAACCGAAAGCTGCATATTGTGTACAGGTATAGTCTCCTACTGCGTTAGTTGAAAGGTGGCATCTCGTTGGTGGCTGACAATTACCTCCAGTACAAGCAATGGATTGCATTGTTGAACCAGGACATCCCGCTTGTCCAGCAGTTCCACCAGTACATGTTCGTGTCTGCAGTTTCATACATGTGGCTGAACACGCTCCACTGTCAGTCCAAACAGTCCACGAACCTTGCGGACAAGGTTGCACATTACAAGTGATTGTCTGAGTCGTTAGTCCTGGACATCCACCACTTCCAGCTGTTCCGCCATTGCATGTTCTTGTCTGTTGCTGTGTCCCTCCACCACAATTAGCTGAACACGTACCAACATTCGACCATCCAGACCATGAACCTTGTGGACATGCCTGCACATTACAAGAAATACTTTGTGTTGCAAGACCAGGACAACCACCACTACCAGCGGTTCCGCCAGTGCATGTCCTTGTTTGTTGCTGAGTTCCTACTCCACAATTAGCTGAACACGTACCAACATTCGACCATCCAGACCATGTACCAAGAGGACATGCTTGAATGTTACAAGAAATACTTTGAGTTGCAAGACCAGGACAACCACCACTACCAGCAGTTCCGCTAGTGCATGTTCTTGTTTGTTGCTGAGTACCTACTCCACAATTAGCTGAGCATGTACCAACATTCGACCATCCAGACCATGTACCTAGTGGACATGCTTGAATGTTACAAGAAATACTTTGAGTTGCGAGGCCGGGACAACCACCGCTGCCAGCGGTTCCCCCAGTGCATGTTCTTGTCTGTTGCTGAGTTCCACTTCCACAATTAGCAGAGCATGTCCCAACATTCGACCATCCAGACCATGTACCAAGAGGACAAGCTTGCACATTACAAGAAATACTTTGTGTTGCGAGACCAGGACAACCACCGCTACCAGCGGTTCCCCCAGTGCATGTTCTTGTTTGTTGCTGAGTTCCTACTCCACAATTAGCTGAACACGTACCAACATTCGACCATCCAGACCATGTACCAAGAGGACATGCTTGCAGATTACAAGAAATACTTTGAGTTGCTAGGCCAGGACAACCACCACTACCAGCCGTTCCGCCAGTGCATGTTCTTGTCTGTTGCTGAGTTCCACTTCCACAATTAGCAGAGCATGTACCAACATTAGACCATCCAGACCATGTACCAAGAGGACATGCTTGCAGGTTACAAGAAATACTTTGAGTTGCCAGACCAGAACAGCCACCACTACCAGCAGTTCCACCGTTACATGTTCTTGTCTGTTGCTGTGTTCCACCACCGCAATCAGCAGAACACGTTCCTTGATTTGTCCAACTAGACCATGATCCTGTTTCTCCTGTATATAATTTTATGATTAGTGGTCGTCAATCGTTTTTAAAAATCAAATAAAATGATTACTAAAACGAATAGATGTATAAAAAATCTTTATAAATAAGCTGTTGTCTTGTACTAATTAGCTCTTTAAATCCATGTATAACTACGAATCAGCATGTTAAAAATTTAGTTCACTTACCACGACCGCACAATCCACAAGTAAGAGGACAAATGGATTGAATGACAGTCGACAAACCCGGACTGTTACACTGCGCTCCTAATCCCGGACAGTTAGAACCTTTGTCTACACACCCGGTTGAAACTAAAAACAAAATGTTGTTAAGGTAGACTTGAACTTTTATAACCAGAACGTAAAAAGAAATATTTAGTGTGAAGGAAAACTTGTAAAAGAGTAAATCTTACCACATTGTTCAACTCCACATATTTCAGTTGCAGTGGTCGAGCCTTGGCAGTCAGCCGTTCCTCCGTGCTTATTACAAGTACGTGTACCAGATCTAGTTCCGCCACCGCATGTTACAGAACAAGAAGTCCAAACCCAAGCATTCCAAGTCGGACAGGGTGTGGTGTTGCATTGTTCCGATTTAGTCGCTGACCCTGTGCAAGTTGCGCCAGCTTGTCCAAATGTATTACAGGTTCTTGTCGAAGTTCTGGTACCTCCCGAGCAAACAGAAGAGCACGCACTCCAATCCCCCCAAGAATTCCACACCGGACAACCAAAAGTATTACATGGCTGCGGTACGTTGGTATATCAATTAAAGCTAATACATCTTTTTTATACATTTTACTAACGTCTGTTTCAGATTGACCTCCGGAAGGACATCCCGTACTACCAATAGCACCATTATTGCATTGCCTAGATCGTGTTCTTGTACCTCCATCGCAACTTCGCGTGCAAGTTGACCACTGTCCAAAGTCCGCCCACGATGGCCCAGCTAAGCAAAGTATAAATGTCACCATTAAACAATTTAAATAACCCAACATCCGACTCTTTGAAAAGGGGAATATAACAAAACCCTTACTTACCTACGCAGATTGACTGCCCACAATTTTCTGAGGTAGTAGACGATCCGGTACATTCCAATGACCCACCGTGCTTATTACAAGTACGTGTACCAGATCGAGTACCACCACCGCATGTTACGGAACAAGAAGTCCAAACCCAAGCATTCCAAGTCGGACAGGGTGTGGTGTTGCATGCTTCAGATTTAGTCGCTGACCCTGAGCACGTTGCCCCAGCTTGTCCAAATGTATTACAGGTTCTTGTTGCTTCTTTCGTGCCCCCAGCACACGACTCAGAGCAAGCCCCCCAAACCGACCAGTCGTTCCAAACCGGGCAGTTATGTACATTGCACGACTGTAATTGGAGTAAGAGTTGTTCAATAAAATATAACAATGAAGAACTAACAGCAGATTTTTATTTAGGAAATTAGTCAAAAATAATAACCTCGTGGCTTCAAGTTAAAGTAATTAAATCTTACTACTAAATTATACGTTTGATATATCTGCACCTGAGTTTCACTTTCCCCTCCGGTTGGGCAACCAGTGCTGCCTATTGAACCACCGACACATGATCTAGTTCGTGTTTGTGATCCAGTACCGCAATTCTCGCTACAAGTTGTCCACGCTTGAAATTCCCCCCAGCTCTCAGCTGTATGTAATCCGATTTAAGTTTGCCAAACTTTCCAGGAGTTATTTTAGGACAATAAATGCAAATTTACACCGCAGTATTGCAGTAGTTAATTTGTGAAAATTTAAATAAATGCAAATAATCACACTGTTTGCCAACTGACCCGTGTTTGTATATTTTCTCATGATGTCTATTGCACACTTTAAATTGGCGAAAATTGCTTAGAAGAATTCATCTATACTTTGTAAATCCGTTAATTCAACACTTCTACATAAATGACGTAAAAGTTTTTTTGACCTCAGGCGTTTCTTTTTAGCGTGTTCAAAGTCGTACCAGTCAGACCAAAATAACGTATATTTTAGCCCTAAAGCAACGACTTTACAATCTCGTTAACATCAAAATTACCCAAACCTTGATTAATTAGAATTATGATGTGAGAACGGAAAAGGTTGTGAGAATGTGTGATAATTTGTAGTTGTTTCTGCCTAACCCTTACTTGAACATGGATTGTCCGGACAATTTCCAGTCATTGTTGCTGATCCGTCACAGCCAGGGTCTCCCGGAGAACCATTTGAACAAGTTCGGGTCTTTGTTCTGGTACCGCTTCCACAGGTTGGACAAGTCTGCGTCCATGCACCCCATGCACTCCACGCTGTTTAATATTTAATTTGTTTAATCGGAACTTGACTTTTAGAAATACACAAAATTTTACTTACAAGGTCTGATACAAGTTCGTGGACTGTACGTCAATTGAGTTTGCTGGCTGATCCATTGTTCAAAATACGTCAATCTTGTGTAAACTCCGTAGAAGCCTGCTCGGGCGCAACCTCTGCCGTATGAAACTAATCCGGCCAAATACCAGTTACAGCTGTTGCATCTTTGACATACAAGTGGACCCCCCGAGTCACCTGAACACATCAAAAGTACGCTTGCAAGGTTACTTATGTGAAGACAACAAAATTATGCTTGCAAGGTTACTTATGTGAAGACATCAAAAGTACGCTTGCAAGGTTACTTATGTGAAGACAACAAAATTATGCTTGCAAGGTTACTTATGTGAAGACATCAAAAGTATGCTTGTAAGGTAACTTATGTGAAGACATTAAAATTATGCTTGTAAGGTAACTTATGTGAAGACATTAAAATTATGCTTGTAAGGTAACTTATGTAAAGACATCAAAATTATGCTTGTAAGGTAACTTGTGTTAAGACATTAAAATTATGCTTGTAAGGAAGCTTATGTAAAGACAACAAAATTAGGCCTGTAAGGTAACTTATGAAAATACATTAAAAGTATATTTGTAGGTAACTTATGTGTAGACTTAATGTAACACGCATAAATCGACTTTGTTACAAACCTTGGCATGCATCTCTACCACCTTCTGAATATCCAGCGCAAAACATTGAATTCCAGTTCACCGGTTTAGAATGGGTTTGGTATGCGCCAACGCATGCCTGTTGACTGACGATTGGAAGACCAACCTCTTGAAGAGTTGTGGTTAAAGCGCCACCTTCACCTAAGGAAATACATAGACCATACATGAACTACAAAGTATTTATTGGTGACATAGGCCATTGGCGGCTCTTCAGCTATGGGGCTGTTTAAATTTTACCTTAAACAAGCGGCATGTAAATTTTACAAAACAAACGTATTAATTTCTGTAACGTCAATATTACTTACTGAGACTTCCAAACCCCGTGACCCAGCATTTCTCTCCAACAGCTGGTGCTTCGCTGTTGGGCAAGCAAATCGTTTTAACAAAAGTTCCACTGACGTCAGCAGGTTGTGAAAGAAATAATATTGCAACGTCATTGGTCAACCGATACGGGTCAAATTGTGGATGGTATACATACTGTGGAAACAAATTATTTTTTTCTGAGGTATTTATTATTCCCGGTTTCCAGGATATTAATTGTCTCCTTGAGAAAACACGACGAGTTACCACATGAGCAATCGTCAGATTACCCAGCAGCGTAGGGATTACCAGACTGTTATTCACTATTTTCCCACATAATATGTCATTTTAAAGACAATTCTAAAAATTTTGTACAGTATTTCTTCATCACACATGCTGGTATTCAGAATTTTACCACATAGTACGCACGTTTCGAACAAAAATGGATTGCTTGTGGATGTTGGTTGTATCGCTGATATTGTGAACACCGAGGTGAACCTTCATATTTTCTACACTTGCAAGACTTGAACGTCCTCTGGATAGTTACAAAAGGTCAAATGTTTTTTTCTTCTTTTAGATTGAATATTTGTCATACATTCCAAATAATATGTACAGAAGTATTTAAATATATACGTTAGAATATTGTGAGTTTAGGATAGGATAGGATATTCATCTTTATCCCCGTGAATGTGAGTTGTACATATATGTACGGTAGAATATCAGTAATAATCCTTTGCTAAGAATGTTTAAACCAATGTTTGTGCCAAGATTTAATCAAAATTTTTATTTCCATAAATCAACGCGCTTACCGGACACAATGGGCAGCAGTCAGCACAACATTAGGTTTGATAAGGGCACCCGTGCATGTTGATGATCCAACCGCAACGTAGGCCTGTAACAGCACAGTCATGAAATAGCAAGTTTTATTGAACAAAACACTTTTAATTGAGATACAAATTCCCTAACGTAAGTTTAACACTATTATTTTAATATATTATTATTCTTCAGCAATCTCAAACCAACATGATTGCATGCAGTAATATTTGGGTAAAATTGAAGGAATTATAAATATAGCATGATATAACACGTGGTAATGTACAGTTGCCGTAAAATAATACTTTTTTCTTTTAGGCATGATATGTTTTGTTTTAACAAAAAACTCCTTACCGTCCATGGCCAATTCGCCACAGTTGCCATTGACCCACCAACAACTCGAGCCCCTGTACTAGCACTGGTTCCACAAGTGGCAGCTAATAAAAGTGACACGTTAGTTGGAAAATCGCTTTTTCAGAATACTTTATATTTACCGGTGTCAACTTTACAGCAATCTGTTCTGTTGTAATAGCCGAGTATAGAATTTGAATCAGCTCCGCACGATGTGCAAAGGTACGATCCAGGGGTATTCTTGCACTGTGGTGTGCTTGTTGAGGTGCACAGGTTGCTATTTCGCTCACACTCGTTAATATCTGCGTATAACACCTTATAAATGCTATGATTTAAGATAGTTGTTTCATAGATAATATTTTAATTACCAACACAGGGTTTCTTCCATCGCTTTGCAATTCATATCCATTGAAGCATGTACATCGAACTGGTGTCCTGCTTGTATCGCATGATTGGCTACAACCGTTCGATCGACATACTAAACGAAATATCAAAAAATAACTCTTGATTTGTCTGAGATGAATTGAAGTGCTAATTATGTAAACTTGAACCATGGACAGAAAAAATCAAAATCAAAATACAAGCGTCTATAATAACAATTGTTTTAGAGATATATCGATAAAAAAGTAAAATTATATTCAAAGTTCCCATATAATAAAGGTTACACTAAAATTACATTGAAAATGCTTTGTAACTTATTGACGGATTGGCCTAGCCTAGTTTCAAGTACGTGATGGACTGATCTCTTCAACGCATACGCATATTCGTTATTAATCGTTCGCGATAACCATCTACCACTCTACCGATCTCGCTTACCGGCATTGTCAGGTGTACATGTTCCGCAGGATTTCCTACACCACACGTTTCTAGCTGTAGCCGAAAAACTGCATGTAGTCGAAGAGCACCAACTGTAGCAGTCTCCACACCCAACTGAAATAAATATTGGGCATTACTAACAACAAGTTTCATTAAAAAAACCAAAACTTACGTTGCGAACAGCCCTGGATGATAACTTTACTTCCACAAGAAAATACTATAAGAAAAATTGCCCTGTGCGGAAGAAACTCAAATTAAAATTTAAATCCAAATGTATCTTTAACCAAAGTACTTACCAGGAGAAAATTATATTTGCCATAGCTTTCGGCTACTAAAATCTTTGTTGATGCAATTATATAACGCTTTGTTTATTTAGCTGTGAAGACAAACAACCTTGCACAAGATTTGGACGTTTTGAATCAATTATAGTATTAGCACAACACAATATGACTTTTAAACATTCTTAAATCTCGTTCTGACTTATCTGCCAAAATACGACAAGTTTATGTTTAAAAACTGCTCTAAAACAAATATATGACTCAATTCTACTATTCGTACTATTGCGCTGAGTTTTAGCATTCGGCCGCCTTTAAAGTAAAATTTGAGCGGTTTTAAATTCCCCCTTCATAAGTAGCATGATCGTTCGCCGTAGGCGATTTAGCATACGTGATAAAATGAATGGAAAACGTCATAAGATTATTGATTGGAATTTTAATTTCGAGAACGGATGATTGTTATAGTATTTTGATACATTAGGTACACGACAAATAATTGTTTTTTACCTCATTAGAGAATGTAGTGTGTAGTTTCGGACGATATAGATTTTATATGGCATTTCAGAAAGAAACGGATATGCCAATTCAGGTGTTGTATGACTAAGCATTGATAATGGCATTTAGGTCATGGTATACTGGTATAGGCTAAAATGTGTTTTGCTCGATGTTTGATATCCGGTTCACAGTGACGTGACGTCACATTGGCGTGACGTCGTTATACTTTTCACGACTATCACACACCACTCCTTGCCTAAAGCGTTTGAGTCGGCCCATCACCTCCCATCACTACCCAGGAACGGTAACGCCACGTTTTGGGCTGTGAGGTCACTGCTAAACGGTCGTTTCTCGATTTAGTACATTCATATACGGTTTGTTCGAAGTAAAGTTGTACCATTGCTTGAAATAAAAGAAAGTGCCTGGTAAATAAAGTATAGTTAACCGCTTAAAACAGTAAACTAGGTTTGCTACCTACACCTCCTTTAAAGCATAATGTTCAAGGAGCAAGAATTATCGTGTTTAAGGGGTTTGACCACTTGAAAGTCGGATTAATTGCCAATCACATTTTTGGAAGATGCTTGGCCACGTAAAAACACGCCCTTTGCTGGAATCGTTTAAAGTTAATTGGCTTGGAGGTTTTATTATTAACCTCCACGTGCTTAAAGATTCCATAAGCTCCGCGAGTTTGAAAGTAGATACCTATGTATAATTCGTGAACATTTACCAGCACATCGGTCTATTTACCGTCAGTGAAACCGTTTATCTATATTTATCACCCACCCGATAACAAATGACCGATAGCGAGTGCAAGCACAAATCAGAACAAAATACAATTATCATATCTTTGTCTATATTTTATTAACATGTGACCATGTTTACTTTGCAATCTTAATCAATTTTATCCCTTAAAGTATCGTGACCATTAAGTGAGGTGGTGTAACATAATAACCTATAAACTTAAGAATCACTAAAATGCCACTGGCAGCTTAACTCTAATCCATACATTATGTAGGTTATAATTGTTGTCTATTCAAGAGTTGTGGTCAGGTAGCCGTGACCAAGGCGAAGCGACCAAAAAACCTGGCAAAGAAATGATTATTTTTTTCTGACTTTCTGGGCTTTTAAATAAACGCAGCTTAAGCTTGTTGGGTTCGTGTGTGCCTTTCTGCCTAAAGGTTGTTGCATTGAAACTTAATCTTAATAAAGTTTACAATAGCTAACACGCCTTCCTATTTGCGGCGATAAAGCATTAATATTGTATCTCATGTACGTTTTCGTTTTTCCATTTATGTTTTTGCAATTATTTTAACCCAGATATGTTTTCGGTGTTCCCATATATGTTTTTGTAATTTTGACATCTAATAAATGTCTTTCTTCATGTTAGTTTGTCTGTCCAATGTAAATGAATATTATGGATATTGTCTTTATTTTGTGGGTTTGTATGTTTCTTAAAATACCTTTGCGAAGGAATTTTTCGTTAAGGCAACGTTCGCTGAACAAAAAAAAGCTCACAAGATGCATATGCAATCAATGTAAAAGTGATGCTATCTGACACCCATCTAGATATCAACGTGTTTTACTCAAATAATAGAAACCGATATATTTAGTTTTTGGTCATTTTACAAGGATTGTTAGGAAACCCGACAATTTGACGATAAATATACGTTTCGTCGATCACATCTATGTATGCCGGTCGTTAAAATGTGCAGTAATAACAAATATTAAACTTAACGACGTGCTTTAACGACTTTTGTTTCTCTCTGGGGAAATAATAAAAAAAATATCACCACCTTGTTTATACTGGCAGTATTTTTTTCTGTTTACGTCTTTATGTTGTTATTTGTTATACAAACTTAAATGTAGGCCGAGTTGAAAAATGATAATCTGTCATTATATACCTTAAATCATGCAAGTCTAGTCGGAACTGAACACCGACAGCTCCGTTAAACAGTTTATTTCCATACATAAGAACTGGACCTGATGTAAATTGTAGTTATAGAAAATAAAGGGTGGGATTAAACTAAAACGAACCTGTTTGTAATAACTACAAATTTTGTAAATTCAATTTACGGATGCTCGTTACATAGGAAATTGATATGGAGGGAATAGGAAAATTAATGAAATGGCACACTAAAATAACGATTATATCGGTATAAGCTTAATGTAAAGGCAAGCGTTTTCTAGTTTTAGTGAGCAGTTTTCCTTTTACTTGCTTTTCCCCTATTTTAATTGTTTCGGCGTTTTATGCTGTTTTAGTTAATTCGACAAAAACACGAAATTACACTACTAAACCGGTTTAAAGTTTAGGTTTTGTTCCAATAGTAATTTAGCCCGAACTATATTTATATAAGTCGTAAAAAAATCGAATCGGATAATTAAAAAAGAATTAAGTGAACCTAAACCGTAATAATCTACTCCCTGCATAAACCACTGTTGTATAATGTGATGTTCTTGGTTTTATTTTTTGTGTTATCTGTAATGGCGCAATGAAAATAAAAACACATCGTTTATACAAAATTATATTTCTTATTTTGCAAGTTCTTACAAAAAAATTACACGCCGTTACTCGAGGTGTTAAGTTAAAATTTTGATGTATTCATATTCGTTTTATTATATACTCGCTGTTAATTTATTTGTTGCAGTTTGGACTGCAAGTTTTTTTACAAATAGAAGCGATAAGGCTGTTGCTACAATCGTCCTTTCGAGTGGCACACAAAGCCGGGTCAGCATCAATTTCAATGCATCCACCTGAAAAAAATGCTTATGTATCAATTAGGTTGTTAAAATGGCCTTACTACTTACCATTTCGTTTTAAGCAGCATGCTTGAGCACAATTGGTTTCCATCCAAACTTTATAAACGTCACAGTAACCGTAGTTCGTATACTGAGGGCATGACTGTTCTACATTTGTTAAACTTGAACAGTCCGATTGTGGTTGGCAGCTACCACCTGTACAGGAAATAGATTGCGTTGTTGAACCCGGGCACCCGCCCTGACCAGGAGTTCCACCGGTACAAGTACGCGTTTGCTGCTTCAAACATGTTGCTGAACACGTTCCACTGTCAGTCCAAGCAGTCCACGAACCTTGTGGACAAGCTTGCACATTACAATCGATTGTCTGAGTCGTTAGTCCTGGACAGCCACCACTCCCAGCTGTTCCGCCATTACATGTCCTCGTCTGTTGTTGTGTCCCTCCGCCACAATTAGCTGAACAAGTGCCAACAGTTGACCATCCAGACCAGGATCCAAGTGAACATGCTTGTGAGTTACATGAAATACTTTGTGTTGTGAGACCAGGACAGCCTCCAGTACCAGCAGTTCCACCATTGCATGTCCTTGTCTGTTGCTGAGTCCCTCCACCACAATTAGCTGAACACGTACCAACATTCGACCATCCAGACCATGTACCTTGTGGACAAGCTTGTACATTACAAGAAATACTTTGAGTCGTTAGTCCTGGACAGCCACCACTACCAGCAGTTCCACCATTGCATGTCCTTGTCTGTTGCTGAGTCCCTCCACCACAATTAGCTGAACACGTACCAACATTCGACCATCCAGACCATGTACCTTGTGGACAAGCTTGTACATTACAAGAAATACTTTGAGTCGTTAGTCCTGGACATCCACCACTACCAGCTGTTCCGCCATTGCATGTTCTTGTCTGTTGCTGTGTCCCTCCGCCACAATTAGCAGAGCATGTACCAACATTCGACCATCCAGACCATGTACCAAGAGGACAAGCTTGCACATTACAAGAAATACTTTGAGTTGCTAGTCCTGGACAGCCACCACTACCAGCCGTTCCACCATTACATGTCCTTGTCTGTTGCTGTGTGCCTCCGCCGCAATTAGCTGAACATGTACCAACATTAGACCATCCAGACCACGATTCTGATCCGCCTGTAATTAAAATCTAATTTTAACCATAAATTCCTTAGGTAATTTATCACACTTGTCGTCAATTGGTTAACGAACACTGGAGACACATTATACAATATACTCAGTTTTGCTTTAGCTTGACGAGTTTACAGATTTATATATTTGATTTAACAGCTTGTTTACAAA
The DNA here is from genome assembly GCA_000149265.1 of Ciona savignyi. Taxonomy (NCBI): domain Eukaryota; kingdom Metazoa; phylum Chordata; class Ascidiacea; order Phlebobranchia; family Cionidae; genus Ciona; species Ciona savignyi. The sequence goes on along the minus strand of CH002917.1, from coordinate 1,763,107 downwards.
ACAAAGTAATAATGCTGACATATGGTACTTACCACTGGAGCAGATTCCGCAGGTTTTTGGGCAGATATTCTTTAATATTTGAACATAAGCTTGATTTGAACATAAGTGCTTTAGATACTCGCAGTTAGTGCCAAGGTCAACGCATCCGCTAGAATCTAAAACGACAGATCTATGAAACTTAACTTCTGGTGGATGTTTTACAACTGTGAAACTGTATGACTGAAAAACATATATAGCAGACAATCTTTACAGTTTTGTTAGAAGTTCAGATTGGTATCAGAGTACTCTGGGAGATACGTTGATAATTGCTTCATAATATTATCAAACCATCCAACCAATGAAACTAGGTGAAGATAGTTTACAACCATACTGCGATACAGACCAAGAAAAAGGAGTTCAGACAGGGTACCAAATCGGAAACCTGTCCTAAAACAAGAAATGGCCTATGAGATGCATAACCTTTACAGTGTCGGTAGCCAATGAAATTACATTTACTCTTACCGCACACCCCGACTCCACATATTTCAGTTACAGTACTCAAGCCGACGCAGTCAGCCGTTCCACCGTGCTTATTACAAGTACGTGTGCCGGATCTAGTTCCACCACCGCATGTTACAGAACAAGAAGTCCAAACCCAAGCATTCCACGTCGGGCAAGGTGTGTTGGTGCATTGCTAGTAAATTAAAATGCTTGTTGGTCCGACTTATGATATGCAAGTATAAAAGGAGGACTATATTATTTTATTCCTACTCATGTCAATTAGCCATTTAATTGAGGGATTTGAAATATGGAGTATAGTGTAATGGAGGCTAAAACTGTGTACTATTATGTAGTATAGTACATATACTATAGAAAAGATATCAACTTTGTACATGTAAGATTATGTAGATTTTTGAGCTTTCTCGATACCGATGTATACAAACAACCCTTACTATTGCAATAAATACCAGCATAGGATATCTGCCTAATCCTATATTATACAGCAATATCCTTACAGACTTGTTGGATCTACCTTGGTTTCTCTTTCTCCCCCGGTAGGACAACCAGGGCTTACTCCAATGAGTCCGTCAACACAAATTCGGGTTCTTATTCTCACTCCAGCACCACATGCCGGACTACAGCTTGACCAAAGTTTAAACTCGCCCCAGGCTGCATCTGAAAAAAAGGGTAGCCATGATTACAAACCAAATACAAAACTAAACTTCTGTCTTCGCCGTTTAATTCCTTCGAAAACGATAGCGCGCCAAGCGATGCGGTACTGTGATTTTAACTTTACAGCGAAAAAACGCGATCGCTGTTCAGTTAGAATTCTAGAACGCATGGTGTTTCTAGATCGCTTACGTAAAATCATGCTTACGCCGCACCCGTACACTAATTACGTTAAATGTTATAGTAAATGATACTGAAATTGTTCACAGTGCATATAATAGTTTCATATATTAACAACAAATCACAGTTTTTGTGTAATTACTTGGGCAAGGATTTACTGTGCAGGTTTTAGTAGCTGTTGCGGATCCTTCGCAACCGGTTACTCCAGCAACGCCGTTGTTACATGTTCTTGTCCTGGTTCTTGTGCCAGATCCACAGGCTGGACATGCAGTAGGGGACCATTGGGTCCAGTCAGTCCAAGCTGTTTTGGGAAAAATATCCAGTATTAGTTTAGAAATATTTTGGGTTAGTCGGTGGATTGTGTATATGTCCCCTAAATCCAGAAATTAACAAGGCCGGTTTACCTGGTTTATTGCAGGACTGAGGACTGTAGGCCATTCCAGTTTTTGAAGCAATCCAGCTTTCGTAAAATGATATTCTCAGAAATACACCATTGTAGCCCGCGAGTGCACAGCCATTTCCGAATAAGGTTATTCCAGCAAGGTACCAGTTGCAACTGTTACATCGTTGACACACAAGCGGACCTCCGGAATCACCTTAAATAAATTGGCAACAAGATGTGGATTTAGCGGTAGCGTCTAATTATACCGAAACTCGATAATTGATTTGTTGCCAGCGTGTTCTAACGACTGTCGTTTTGCCGTTTATTTTCCCGTTTTTCAAATTTTTATCAAAGTCTCTGCATCGTGTTTTCATCGTGGAAACAAAAAATAAACTAAACTAAGATAGTATGGAATTTCACGTTTTGTGTCCCAAAGGGCGTTATTATACAGGTGATCGTAAGATCCCTTAACGCCATAACGTGGGGTAGAGTGATAGGCAATATATCAGTATCCACATTTAGATATATTTTTCTTACCACTACAAGCGTCTTTGCCTCCCTGATCGTATCCAGCACATATCATCCTTGACGGAATCACTCTAACGTTTGCACCTAATCGTTCATAGGCTGCAATGCAACTCTGTTGATTTGAAATAGGCAGGTCTACTTCTTGTAGAGGATTTGGCCACGGTCCACCGGAGACTGCGGTTACATAATTGCTTAAAAATGCGAAAATTACAGGTAAAGTTTACTTACACATTGTCCCGTATCCAGTTACCCAGCATTTTTCACCCTCTGCTGTCTGTTCTCCATTTGGCAAGCAAATTGGATGTACATACGTACCAAGCGTCGCTGCTTTCGCCAACCATATTATTGCAATGTCATAATCAAGTCTAATGCTATCGAAGCTTGGATGCGATTCGATCTGTTTGAATGTTCTTTACTAAAATAGGTTATGACTTTTATTTACCCTTAACTTTTTGCTAGTGAGTATAGAAAACAGACAAAGTTTATAGACAATTCGCCGACAAAAACATACAAAGTTTATAGACAAAAATCTATTTCCGAACTTAAGTTATTGGGTAAATGGTTCACAAATCTTTGAATTCTAACGATACTCTGTGCCCCTGTAGTATGTGTATTAATTTTAAACACTAAACGAATTAACTCATTTTGTGTAGAAAAATATAGAAATTGTCGTTTTTATAAAATTTTTGACTTACTTTTGACACAGAGAAAGTTTGTGTGTGCACGTTAGTAGAGCCAAGCTTTATGTCATTTGTCCCCAACGTTACTGTCACGTCATTGATGTGTTTGTTCCTGTGACAACATGCTAGTAATTCTGATTTCGTCATCTAACGTCACGGCTGTTTACTCAGATATCCGCTCACAACAATAAGATAAAACACACTTCGATTTCAACTCAGTATTGTTAAATTTACGTATAGCTTTTTATCACACCACATAGTATACTACACTGGTCGCAATTATAATGTTCAAAAGAAATTATTAAAACATTTTCAGGAATAACTAGTTATCGGTTCATATGGTTAGAGAAATAAATTTGTCATTGTCTTGTTATAAATGGGTCAATTTTACAACGTGCAAGCATTGCGGGTCATAATGGTTTTTTAGGTAAAGCCCTATATTCTATAGAAAGAGCTTCTTATAGGTCAACAGTACCCAATAAAACACGCCAGTAAAATTCGAATGAATCAGTTTGTAATAGAAACTGGGAATTTTTGTTGACGAAGCAAGTCCAACCGAACCCGAAATTTTCTTATTTTAACAACCGTAACATCCTTTGACGTTATAATATTTAATGCATTGCCAAGCAAACTTTAACTTATATTTCATATATTTAATGTAGTGTGTATAGTCTTGATTAGGCATAATTGTTTACTCACTAAACTTACCGGACGCAATGTGCAGTTGTAATAACTATATCCGCTCTTATGAGTGTTCCCGCGCACAGCCCACCAGCAATGGATAAGTGAGCCTGGTTAAAGGTGTAAAAATAATTATTGGTCGCTTTTGAAACAAGATACAGTTTTTGATTCTGTCCGATTTTTTTTGTCAAACGCTTTGACAAGGGTGTCTTGTCCGTCCGAATCTACCAAGAAGTTATTAAACAGGAAAAAAATCATAAACTAAGTTAGGTGGACTTTAGGAAAATATGATTTGCTTTGTTAGTTTAATGTGATGAAAATGCAGATACAAACAATCGGTGTTTTTAGTTTTTCTGGTATAAAGCGATATATAGGTTTTTCTTTTTCCACTCTGGTTCACGCTTTCGGGTCGCACCTTCTTCTAAAGCCGGCCTCCCAGTACTAAACCCACTTTACCACACACTCTTCTCCAAGGCTTTATGTTGTTTTGGTCTTAATTTAATTTTGTTTGCTTATTATTGTTATTTTTCTTAGGTTTGGTGGCCGCGTCCGCTATATTTATTAAATGATATCCTTTTTAATGACGTGATTTAACGACTGTTCGCTTTGCCGTCTTTTCCTGTTCCCTGCCGTAATTTGATTCGTTTGCCATTTTTTTAATATTTGGGCAAAAAATGAACAAACTAAACCAAAATTATACACAAAAGACAAATAGATTTAGCGGCTTTATAAACTGTTTACCGTCCACGGCCATCGTGCAATGCTGGATAACTCGCCGCCAACAATTCGACCGCCTGAAGTTGTGCTTTGACCGCATGTTGCTGGGTAAAATACATTTCGTAAATTATTTTTTATATAAGGAGATGTTCTGTAAGTTTCGATACCACAACCTTATTCGGCAGAAAGACGACACATCAAACCCCATCGTTTACCGCAGCCGATACAAAGTCGTAAGTATTTGCACGGTCGAATGGTTAACGCGACTGATAAATAAATATCGTTTTGAATATAAAAATGCCTTCAGAGAAGACCATTATAGGTTTGAAAATTTAAAAATCGGGTTAAAAAAAGTTAATTTTTGAACTGCTTTAGGGCAAAGTGGTTGGACCACACAGTCATAAAGCAATTTTATAATGATTTCTAATAAATGAATTAAAACTGTCTAAGTGACAGGCCAACTGGGTTTCGAAACCCGTTTGAAAACTGTGAATATTTTTCACTTCATTGAAATAGCACAACAAAAAATACATGTGTGCATATAACTATAGCTTACCGTTGTTCACCCTGCAACATTGAGGTCTTTTGTAATATTGTGAAACTTCGTTTGAATTCACACCACAGCCGGTACATATGTAGGAGCCTTCCGTGTTTTTACACGTGGGTGCGGCGGATGTTGTACACAAATTGCTGTTCCTTTGACACTCGTTGATATCTGTGGTGACATTTATCGTCAAATAACTTATAGAAATAACTTTATTTAGAACCATGGATAATTGGATAGAATTAGCTCGATTAATTCGGATTTTTTTCTTTTTTTATTGGCCTAAGTTGGGAAACCATGATTGACTCGTCGTTAACGCTATTTTATAAATAAATCAGTACATGAATATAATAAACATTCTGCTACAAGACCGTTCATTTACAACAGATTTTTTTACCGAGCTAATTTTGAATCAAAGATATCATTAACGATGACCGTTTTTTATATAAAAATCGGAATGGTCATATGGTGCGATGGACATATCTCAGCACTGCACCTAAAGCACATTGCTTAAACCCAGTGAACCTATAACTTATTGTGTACGTTACCCCCTAGTTTTAAATATGCATGTTACTACTATATTTTAGGCTTAGATGAACATACCCGAGCACGTTTTTCCATCATTTTGAAGTTCATACCCGGTATAACAAGTGCATTTCACTGGTGTCGTTGCCCTATCACATGTTTGTGTGCAACCAAGTTCTGCGAAGTATACAAAACGTGTTAATCCTTATATTTAATTACTTTTATTTACTTTAAATATGCAACACCACAGGGGGTGAAATATGAAGCCAGCGTTTTTCGCCCGAAGGCTTATTATGTAAATTTTGTGTTTTTCTGCAGGTATGATTTCACTGGCATCAGACAGCTGGACTTACCTGCTGGACATTGGCCGCGCGCGACTGGTAAGAGGCAAGGTGTCATCAGAATAAATAGCAACCTAAAATTAGTTACCATACTGGATTTATTACAATAGATGCAAGATGAAATGTACAAAAGCAAGATGGAATTTTACTTACCTTATAAACATCACTCTCGCCATTTTGGTAGATTTGGCAACGAGCTGACTTTCCCTTTAATTTTACGTTTTGTTCTGGTAAACAAACGCCTAAATGAGTTCCATAAATTGCATGTATAAAGCTAAAAGGGTGTTTTAAATACTTGAAACAGAAAGTTGTACAAATGCACTGGAAAGATATTTTAAACAACAAAAAAGTAATTATAAAGATAGATTTAACAACTGTGATATTTGGGTGGGAATTTAAAATATATCTACAAGCTATAAAAGTTCCAATTTTTCCATTCTCAATTTAAGCTAATAATTTAATTAACAAACCTATGGCATTTTAGTGATAAAATTACGTAACGTAGAAACTGTTTTCATACTGTAGGCAATTATGATTAGTCTATTATGACTAATTATGTATTAATTAAAACTATTTGCATAACTAACAAACGTGACGCACAAAAAGCGCCTCGTATTATAATAAGAACAGCTTTACAAGCTGTCGTAATATCTGACCCTTTTGCTGCAGAATGCCGTGGTGAACTGCAACCTTCACGTTCTAAAACTGAAAGGTTCAAATAGTTCGCAGCAGCCGAGTAAACTGTGCAAGGTCTAAACGTCGAAAAGTGATTATTTCCGCCAGGTACAGTTACTCTTCCGTCCGACCTTATGTACATTGTTGTTGCAGACCTTATGTAGTGTTATTTTTCTGTTTGTCGCGGTTTCTTATTAGTTGCGACTGGAGGATTCGAAAACCTTCATAATCGCGCACATTCTTATGCTTAAACGGACGCCGCGCGATGTCACGTGACTTCGAGATTGTAGTAAACAATTATGCGAAAAACAATGAACTAAGCTACGGTATTACCCGGAACTATTGACTATCAACTGCATTTGGTTATAAAAACGCTGTGTTTCGTTTCTGTGCTTTGTAGGGTTTAAAAGGTAAAAATTATTGGAATTATTACTTAAAACGATTTTGACTTTACTCCCCCTTAGAAATTAACATTGTGCTATATCAGGGAAACGCAACAAACTTAACTTCAAACATATTCGTGTCATTGAACTATCATGAACCGACAACAAAATTACACTTATTAAGCACCGATTTCGACATTCTTTCCTGCTATTACCATTCTATTAACTCCACTAAATAGCCACTTACACACCTGAAATGGGAATACGGTTCTAAAAGCGTCCTCGCACGAAAGGTATAAGAAATACCGAGACGTATATAGCATCCGAGAATATGAGATCATTTCCGGTATGATTTAATTGAATTCTCAGTATACGTTTGTACATAACACATATGTATTCCACATAATAAGTTAATTATATATACAATTGTATTGCTTCGACGTAAACTTTTAGTACGTTCCAGACGTTGTCCCTTCAAAGTCATTATGATAAATGCTATGTGACTATTGGCGGTAGAAATGCGTTAAAAATCAAATTTTGGATTGTTTTAAATCATGATCGTCATTTTACCCGACTTTGTTGACACCGCCAATCTTATATGACGCCGATGACGTAAAATAGAGTTTAATATTCGATTACTTTGCGCTAAGTCTTAGCACATGTACGTCGGCCTATATGCGTGACATATAATGTTATTTTAATATCTAACATTTAAATTTTAATGGTTTTAAACTGGAAGTTGCGTTTGAGGATATATAACGTTTAACGATATTGAGTAATATCTGTTTTTTCTGGCTCTCATGTTAATTCCGTGCGCTAGGGCCGTTTACGACCAACTGAATTTGAACCAGGCACGATAACGGTTCTTTCTACACAAAAAGGCTGACTATTCCTGGTTTTGCGCGGCAATGTTGTGTTTTCATAATTAACGCACCCTATTCAATTTCTATTGATAATAAAATGTCGAAATGTGATAACAAAATTTCACAATGTCAATTTCCTGTCATTATTTCATTAATTAATTATTAGTTGGCATTCTAGTACTCTGAATGTAATTTGTAAGAATAAGAATAAGTATACTGTTAAATTTTAACATTAAAAGGTGAGTAATTAGAAATAGCAAAACTGCATAAACATGTATGAAAAAAAGATAAATTATTTTATTAAAGCTAGTACGACTTTTTAAACAAGTCAGTTCCAAGTTACGCGTTTGTTCCTTGTAAAAAAATCGACCGACAGTAACAAAAAATGGGTTGCGGCGCTAACTGTTGTAACCAAACTATTTTTATGAAGTATACTGTCATAAATTTATAATTTACCCAAATCAATAAAAGTAAACATCACTATGTATTGATGGTCATCTCATTCGCGCCAAAATTACATACCAACTTAAAGTGACAGAATAATTAAGAATTTTAAATTTAGATGTATGTACATCATTTTGCCTATTCGGGCATTACAACTATGGTGTCACAGTACGGGGCGTACTACAAATTCACATTCTTCATTTATTCTAACAACATCCGTTTTAAAGCGACATTCTTTATAAGAATCAATGACTTTATCCATTTTTTACCGTGCCAAGTTTCGAACCCAGGATGGGCTCGCCACCAGGACTGTTTTTTGTACAAGAGTCGGTATATGTGTAGGTCACCATAATCATTCGGTCACACGACCGCACCGAATTATCTATTTAGCTACGAGACTGTCTGCAAGTCAAATCAACCCAGAACTCCTTCTAGTGTTAAATGTGTCGCCAACTCTATTTATCTTAAAGTTAAGATATTTCCGATTTTACATGCCATATTTTAAAAGAGGGAATGCATTAAACTAAATTAAACAAACTGTGTCAACCACGTGTTAGCAACTCCTAATAGTAATACTTAATTTAGCTGACCAACTAAAAGAGTCTACATATAACCAGTCAATAAAATATCACCGCTGATTATATTTATTTTTGTCGAGCTCGGCTTTGAAACCGAACCTTGATTTAAACGAATTAATCACCACAGATTATATATGTTAAAGCTATAGATCAATGATGGTCCGTTATAATTTCATCATATTTACATGCAAGCGTCCAGCTCAGGTCCCCAGCAGTAACCTGACTCGCATTTCACGCACAGCGATTGAGGATTGCCTATACAAATAAAAAAAATATAATGTGAATATAAAGAGGTCATTCAACCGGTTAGTCTGGCGGTTTGGTGCAAAGCG
>CH002917.1:1726653-1754005 GCA_000149265.1 Ciona savignyi | reverse complement strand
TCCTGGCGGTTTGGTGCAAAGCTTTTTAGCCAAAAGGTTGCAGGTTCTGAACTGTTCGCTAGCTAGTCGCTTGTGTCATTGGGCAAGGCACTTTACCGACATTGCCTGAACCCAGCGGATTACTGGGTTCTACCAAATTAAAGGAACGTGTCTATCATATACACTGCGTTTGCTCCGGTAAACCGGCGGTAGGCGCGAGGTGTTCTGACGATTGCCCGTGTGTTAACCCCTTTGGATTTCCCATTTACGGGGATAAACATAAATGTTTATCAGCAAGAAATATACACATTGTTTAAGGACTGAATGGAATTTGTTTTTTTGGTAATATCTTAAGTAGACTCAATTAATTTCCTCTTAACTTACATATGTCGTATGGCTTGTTGTTTCTAAGTAGCACGCCCTTTACAAATCCTCTTCGTGGAACTGGGTCCTTCAGAACTAAACCCCAGTTCACAGTTTTATCGTAGCATAAGTTCTGCATGTTTCCAATGTATACATTGCCCTTTTCGATGCTTGCCAATTGCTTGAAACCAAGGGACTGGATCTAAAAAATAAGATCTAAAAATAAGAGTCTTAAGGATCGATATTTGTGAATATATTTTTATGTTCAATGAAAGATGATAAACGTATCTAAAACTCACAAAAAATAAATAATATTAGCAAAAAAAAACAAAAAGAAAAAATTAGACAAAAACTAGAGAGCGATAACAACGTATCAACCACCACCATTTTTAAAACATATTTAGTATTTAATCGATATAAAACACCCCCATATATATTATTGATTTTGTTTATATTTTTATTGTTTAAAAGTTGTTTTAGGGGAAGCATCCGAGTAGCCTATAACATGTTTTTCTTTGTGTTATTAATAAAAGTAGACTGCGTCCAAAATAGTTGGGTTTTATCTGTGTTATTATTATTCTTGGTATATTCCAAAATCTATATAACTGCATTTTAGCAACGACAACTTGTTGTCAAAGGTCTTAAATTACTGCTACCATGCTTTAACAGTTCCCGGTTAATTGGGTTGAACTGCGCGTTGCCCAGCATAGGAGTAATTCTGCCGACACCAATTCTATTGCGCCACTCATCACCGATGCAAAACCTAGCGTGCTAAAAATACCACTGACCTGAGACAAGTAACGGTAACGTCTTCCGTAAAAACCCTGCATAACAACAGCAGCAATGTTCCGAAACAGTGTTCGTCCCATGATTGTCGTTAGGCTTTTAAAAGCGGAGAAATCAGTTAAATTTTTGCCCCATGAACTGATGAATAGATATCCTGAAGACGAATGAAAACTTTAAGTTCAATAAACATCAAATAAACTATACTTTAATAAATACTTCGAGCGAAAGGCTTTCTTCTTCCACGGTCTCACTATACATGTCACCATACCGACAAACCTACTATATTTGTAATCCAGAAAGTACGGCGGTTATAGATTATATTTATTGATTTGTGCAGCAAAAGAAATATGGCTTATAGCCTGTGAGGGTAAAGCAGGTAGAAAAACAGTTATCTAAGAGTAGATAATATTTTATCAAAGAGCAGATAATATTCTCCACACAACTAACCAGTTATCACCCTTATCGAAGCCAAAGCTTCAAGTTGTGTATTGTTCATTGGTGGAAGTCCGGTGAATCGATTTCTGGGGACGAAAGAATACCTTTAATTAATATGAGGTATATATACCTTAATTTATGTTAATTGGTTGTTTCATGAATAACTCAGGTTGTCATTATACCACGATCATTTGCCAGTACATCGCGTTTCCAGAGTCAAAATATATTACAATGTTATTGATATCCCTTTGAGTTTTAGCCTTCGATTTAGTTCACCTTGTTGCGAATGCCCGTGTTTTAACACAACACTCATCTTCGTTTTTTAATCCCTAGAATAAACATAAGTATTTTAATATCAGATAACTCGAATAATATGTTCAAAGTCAGGTAGCTAGCTGTAATTTTTTCTTGATAAATGATATGTGTACGGATATGTATCAAATATATTCCAATTATTTATTTAGTCGTAAACCCTTTAAAAGAACAAGTGGAGAAAATCAAATCTCCTTCGAGAATCTCACAGCCGGCGAAATAGCCGATGTTTGTCGAGTTGACTGAATCTACTTTATGGAGCGGCCCATTCGCGTGGCCGATCCCGTAGCAGCGACGACCTTGGACGAACATTTGATAATGATTTTGTTTGTAAAATATTTCTAAACAAATCAAAAACTAAAACAGAACTGGGCAAATGTGTATTTGTTATAACAAAATATTAAATAAAGCTACATATCACGCCGTATAAATAATTATAATTGCAGATTTTACGCATAAATTAGAAGAGTAAGTTTGTGAACCACCATTTTGCTTAAGGTGATTCGTGCTTGCTTAACACTCGTTACGATATAGTAAGAGACCACTAAATACCTGACGAATGATAGAGAAAGTGTATTGGTTATCTCTGATTATGGTTTGATATTTTAAAAATATGTTTCTATGAATAGTTGGCCTCTGCGCTTATTATTCACATAGGAAACAAAATGGTAGACCTAGGTATAAGTGTACAATTGCTCACACTCTTTTTATGTAATGTAAATGAATAACCTGAAGTTTTAACAAATTAATTAACTAAGTTTTAGGATACATTATTAAAACATTGGATAGATATTTAATTTTAAACTTTTATCTTACTGAGATGATTTTAATATGGAATGAGGACATCATAACGTCATAAAAGTATTATGGTAATGAACCTTTTAAATTTACAATTTTTTTAGGGCTGTAAAACATTTTGATTGATTTTAGCTTGTCAAATCGTTATACTGTTAAATGGTTTTGAACATTTACGAACAATAAAAAAACCTAGGCTTACCTTCTGTTGACACAGCAACTGCAAAGGTCGCCAAAACTATCACAATTGGAATGTGCATTTCCAACGAGCAACAAAAAAGATGATTAAATTCTGCAAACTAAAAACTGCAAACTTTGGCGTGAAAACATGTAGTGGAAATGGATCGATTGTCCAAGGTTATAACACCAAGGATAGATTTATAGCAGACCAGTCACCGCTACAACTAAATACAACAGCAGACCAGCGAACCACCGTATTGCAACCGAAAACAACGTATAGCTGATATAGATCGAGCTTATATAACCAATAAGGTATAGATCAACGTTAGCATTTTTTCTTCATAATAAAATTCTTTACGATGTTTATGTTTAAATTATCTATATAACCGGATCTAAACACAGGCTGGAAAACTGGGTTATACAGTTGTTTGCTTTATGATAGGTACGATTACATGTCAGCTTGTTGTAACAAACAGCTAAGTTAAAAATTGTATGTGATGAATCCTACAAAGCAGCCAAACAACTTCATAAGATCTGCTGCATTTGCAAACTTTTGCTGCGCATTAGTCGATTTACCAATCATCGAAAACAATATGCTACGCATCGTTGTCAGTCGTGTTTTATATTCATCAGCCACCAACCGCAAATTTGCATATTGGCGGCACATTGAGAAAATCTCTCACACTAGCTTAGTATTAAAGCTTGTTATACATTTTCAGATTACATGAACAACTATTTAACATTTTTCCATAAGAAGTTATCCGGCGATTGAGGACAAGCCAAACGATTGTTAATTGGGAGAAATGGTGTGGGTTATACCCGATTATTAACTGGCTCTTCAAAGTTGAATATGGTCTTTAAACAAGTATGCAATTCTCAAACTGTAATTATTGTATTCACTTAATTCGAGTGTATAATTATTTACAGAGAATTTCGTTTTCCAATCGGAGAATGGGGCCTCAAGTTTTAATTTATTTAAAAGAAGACCGCAAGTTTTAATTGATTTTTCCATGTGTAAGGAGAATGCTTAATTACTGATTTTGTCCGCCGGCAAAATTCCTAACTTTTTGTCTTGAAATGTTTAATTGTTTTAGTCTTATATGTTTTTAGTGAGTGAGTGATAGCTTCGGATTTATACATCTGACTTAATTGGGTAATAGTTTAAAAAGTCACTGGAAAGTTAGTATCAAATCAATGTAACTCAAATTACAACGGCCAAAATGCTCAAAGGTTTTATTTTTTTAACGCCTAATATGCAAGATTTATACAAAAAAACATGAAATTTACTAAGCGAACAAAACAGTTATTCAAAGGCATAACGTTTGATAACTAGAGAGTGTCAACCACGTGTTTAACCACCACTATTTGTAAACCACATGTTGTAGGCCATATACTCATGCTACAGGGTCCCTAACCACAATTTTATTTTATACACCGAGTATATGTAATTTGTTTCTGCAAGCATAAACGCATGGGTCTCATAGTTATTAGACCAAACTTCTTTTCCATGTGTAGTCGAGAAAAGAATAAACATCTTAAATTTACGAACATTTCACCACAAATGTTTTAAATTAAAGCTTGTTTTCAAGCGTGGTGGTAAAATAAAGCTAAATTTCCAAAATAGCCCGATTTCATGCTTTTAGGGAATTCCTATGGGATTAGTAAATAAGTTTCTGTTTTACATATGTGGGTCATGTTATGTAACAATTCTTAAAGTTTTATTTAGTTTTGTCGACTCCTTGTTGGATATGTCAGTGCGATATGGCATGCCTGTCACAATCACAATTCAACAACATATTTTCGTTTTTAAGGGAATTACCCTATGTAAATGTTTTCTTTGTTTTAATTAATTGACTTCAGAGTGTTTAATGGTCCAACATTTCACCAAATCTGATCAAAATTAGAGCAGCCGTTGAAGCGCTTTACCCCAAAAAGATAATTTATTAGAAAAAAATGTTTTGGTTTTTAACGTCTAAGGGGAATTTCCCTAGATTCATTACCCAACATTATAGTTTCGGCATATCTAGACCATGTTCTCTTACAATTGTCAAATTTCTTATTGCCATTCCATTAATTTTTCTGGTAGATGTCGGGGCGCCATGCCATGCATGTTGCTATCATGATTTGAGGTAAAAATCTTAGTTTTTAGGGTATTTCATTAGGTAATCTTTTTTATTTGTTTTAAGTGTTAAATCAGTCACTATTGCACTTACATTCTACCAAATCTGATTAAAATTGAAGAATCTGTTCAAGCGCTATCCCGTAAAAAGCTATTTTTTCAGAAAAAAATACCGTTTTGGTTTTTAAGGTCTCAGGGGAATTTCCCTGAATTCATCACCCACAATTTTGATTTCTGCATATCTAGACCATGTTGTCTAACAAATGTCAAATTTTATTCGCGATTCCATTACGTCTTTGGGTAAATGTCGTGGTGAAATGGCATGCTTGTCACAATCCTGATTTAGGAACAAAATCCTATTTTTGGGGGTATTTCCCAAGGGAATTTTTTTTATTTTCTTTAGGTGTTAAATAAGGGACTAATTACTTACATTTTAAAAAATTTGATTAAAATTGGAGCAGCTGTTCAAGCGCTATGCCCGAAACAGCTAAAAAAATTTAGAAAAAACCCCGTTTAGGTTTTTAACGTATCAAGGGAATTCCCCTGGATTTATTACACAAAATTTTAGTTTGTGCATATCTAGACCATGTGGTCTAACAAATGACGAAGTTTCATTGGGATTTCATTATCCCTTCTGTTAGATGTCGGAGCCACAATCTAGCCTGTCACAATCTTGCTTTAGAAACATATCTTCATTTTTAGGGTATTTTCCTAGGTAAATATTTTGTTTCTTCTAATTGGTAATGCAGTGGCTAACACACTACTATTTTACCGGTTTCTGCTCATCTAGACCATGTGGTCTAACAAATGACTAAGTTTCATTGCGATTCCATTATCCCTTCTAGTAGATGTCGGAGCCACAAGCCATACCTGTCAAGCGTTTGACGAAAAAAAAAGAAAAAAAAAAAAAAAGAAAAAAAAAACGGACAAAAACAATATGTGTCCCATTTTTTCAAATGGGACCCATAATGACGTTTGCGCGCCCTTTTCGGCTAGGTCTTCTGGATTAAAGCTAATGACTACCTCAAATCAAAACTAGTTTTCACACTATTTTGAACGTTGGTTGCGTTTAAGATAAAACTTTGTCAACTAAATTACTTGATAATCTTTCGGACCGAACGCTTTGCTGTTAGTTGTTGCTATTGAGGTGTAGATGTTTCCGTGGTGCGGTCTGTAGGGTCGGTTTGTCCCTTTCTCAGTTTATTTTATTCACCTACAACCTTCCTTACAATATAAAGTGAATAATCTTCACCAGTTCCGAAATATCGGCTGTTGAAGAATAACCGGTGCCGAAAGTTTGAAAAACGGCAATCGTGCTTATATTCTTGGGTCTCTCGGGAATTTCCCTGACGCAATATACGTCGAATTTGCCACTGTAGATCCAAACCATATGAGCTAACACCACCAGAAGATTTACCTTGATTGAACATTTTTTCCTTGATATATAAAGATAGGTTTGGGTCATACGCATCTTTTTCGTTCGTATTTAAATTCTATATTTTTTATTTATGTTAGTTTTGTGTTCCCACCTCATTTCAACGCGCAAAACGATTTTTTGGTTTGGTTTATTCTATTATGTTGGACTATTTTTCACTTTTCCCCTATAGCGGGAATTCCCCTTGCTTCTTTTGCAAAAATTAAATATCGAGGAAAACTATGGACATGCCAGTGTCAGTTGCAGTGAGCTATGGGAGCCTGCGAGCCTGCAAAAAAACACGGTGTTTAATTCGGTATATGCGGACACGACAAGAGTATACATCAAAGGAAACAGCGCCATGAAACGCCTTCTTTTTGGGCTATCTAGCTGCTCACTGCTAAAACACGTTTAGACAGTAAATTAAATAATAAAATCCCGAAAAGAGTTGGTCGCCTTTCCGACGAAGGGTTGCAATGTCGGAACTGGTCGCTAGCCAGTCGGTTGTGTCCTTGGGCAAGGCACTTTAGGACGATTGCTTGAACCCGCGGCTTAAAGGGTTTTTCTTAATTGAAAAAACGTTTGAATTAAGCATAACACACTGCAATAGCGCCCTTTGTTTTTCCATTTACGGGGATAACAGCCAAGCCAGCATGGCACCTTATGACATGATGATGATAGTAGGAAGAGTTAGAAAGCATCGATGCGGGTATTAAAGTCGATTCAAGCAGGCCACAGGATATAAGGGAAAGGTTTGGTAAACCACAGCTGCGCAGTAAATGCTTCTTTAAACAAATTTCAGTATAATGCCTGAAAATACAAAAAAAAACGCGAAATTCACTACAGGCTCATTTCACTTTTTGAACTAAGAAACCATACTTATAAACATGAAACAGTGTAACAAAAACAAATTTATTAGGCATATTTCATTTGTGAGCTAAAAAAACAAATTAATAAAAGAAAAACAGTGAAAAAAACAATAAACAAGATATTTTCAGTAGCAGTAAACCATGTACTTTCAATAACAATAAACCGTGTATTCTTAATATATATTTAATGGAATTAAACGTATTACTTGTATTCATATTTTGTATTACAATTAATTTTATTGTACGAAAGAAACAAAAATATTATAAACTAAAGCTAAAAATAAACATTTAAAAGTTGGTCGCATTGTTGTAAATACTTTGTTTACTCGATATTATAAAAATGAAGCAAGGATTTGAGTGTGTAACTAACCAATAATGAACTATAGTTTAGTTTAATTGTCGATGGTTTCTCTGGTGTAAGTATAATATTTTTATTACAGTTTAGAAATGGAAAAACAACGGAGAAACGACTGTTGGTTGTAGCCCATAGATTTAAAATTAAGTTGATTATCGCATACCTGTACATCAAATCTAATTATCAATCAGAAAAATTGCAAATTAATCAAAGTACGGGGTTAAAATCACAAAACGGTCGCAATCGGATTTTGTGTTTTAGGTAGTGGTTAAATCTTCAAACATGAGTAAACAATTAGAGGAAACTAATTTTCCAAAAGGCATGCCATCGTCAATTAAACCATAAACTTAAAGGGAAGTTTCTGCATTTGATTGATAGACAAAGTTAGTCTTGATTTTGGTAAACGTTTTTACAACAAGATTTTCCAGTTGTTTTGAATAGAGCAAAGGATTAATTGTACAGTTAATTGGTAGCAAAATGGCGGCACTTATCGAATACACTACAGCATTTAGTTGCACACCAGCAATACTAAATGTATGCAAGAATGCAAATTGGTATCCAACATAAGAAATCTGTGAATATGAGGCGACTGATTCTCTTTTGAAGTTGCTTATGGCGTTCTGTTTGTCGACTTAGCTTCATGCGTGTGCCATATTTGTATATCATAACATAACCTATAACCATATATAGAAACATAACGCAGTTAAGAGTAATAAGCATTACAGAATATTGCCATGCAGTATCACCAACTTTGGTGAACAATTTTGGCATACAAACGCTTGTCTCGCTGTAGTAGCCGAATTCTCCATTAATTTGAAGACTTTCAAAGCTGTTTTTCACTACGTCTTTCATTTGATGCCAATTCAACTTTTCAAATGTACGATTTGAATGCATTCCTATTCTTTGTATTAATTGGTTGATGTCTGCTTTGCTCATGCTTTGCTTGGAATAAAAATGATTTGGAAACCATAAAGAAGAAACAAAGAAACCAGATGAATAGTTTATCAGCGGGATAGTACCAAGCAGAAAAGATATAATCCAAACCAAGATTAAAGTTAAAGGAAATATTTTCCGACTTACATTCATCATTCCAATTGGATCCCGAACAGTTAACAATCTAAACGTTGTCATCATCGTCATAGTTAAAGCAGATGCTTCGGTTGATATAACCACCAGCGCACCTAAGAATGAGCACATACTACCACTTCTCCATGCCAGATCATGGTAACAATACGTACCTGAAAACATAACCCCTTTGATAGAAATAGAAAAAAGATAAACACTCATGAGAAAGTCAGAGAATGATAGGTTTAAAATAAACAAGTGGTTGACCAGGGCAACACAATCTTTTCTATTTCTTAAACTGATCAAGGAGCCAACAAAAACGACAGAATTACCAAACATAGCAACTAGTCCCATAAGCCAAATAATCACACGAAGAAACGGGTTCTTTATCATTTCAAACGGCGAGGAAAAAATAGATGTTTTTTTGCTGTTAGCTGGACACTCGTCACTTCCATCTGAGCAATCTCTTATCCCATTTTCTACTTTGCGTAAACCCACGGAAGTAGGACTCCCATTAACACAGAAAAATCGGCGGTTCTTGCAAATTGACTTCAATTCATCTAACCCATCGTAACAATTAACAATTCCATCACAACGTTTTTTCGAACTGATGCTCACCAGATCACCGTTTTTACAATAAAATCGATTGGTACAGTTAAGTTCGTCAAAGCCATGTTTACATTTCCAACTTAACTTCCCCATACCTTGGTTCATTTCTCTTCCATCACAATACTTCATATTATTAAGCAGCAGATCTTGATGGCACAAAATATCTTCGTCACAAAAATGGGATTTAACTGGGCAATCAACACATTCATCTTCTCGATTCCAACATTCAGGTATCCCGTCGCACATTTTAGCGAGCCCAGTGCTTGTTTCAGTAACGTTGCATAATACTAAAGTAGAGTCTTGAAGTTCCCTGGGTGGTGTACAATATCTTAAGTTTACATCGTCCTTGCACCGTACTGAAGAATTGCAGATGATTTCGAAAGTATTCATGCATACGTCATTACAAAGCATTTCATTCGATCTGCATACTTGTCGAGAATTCCCAAGGACGCCATTACAGGTCGTTTGATCGCCACACAAACACTCATCTGACAAATCATAGCAGTCGACTATTCCGTTACAGACTTGATTTGGTGATAGCAGAAGCTTTCCATCTAAACACTTAAAACATTTCAGTTTTCCGTTCACAAAACAGTTATCCGAATCATCCTCACAAAACGTAAAGGAGTTATACAAATTAATTTGTGGTAAAACACATGAATCGTTTTTTTGCTTAAATCTTGCTTTAGCTTTGCACTTAAATCCAGGATAATCAATTCGTTCAATTTCTCCACACTCATTGTCGCCAGAGCAAAAGGCAGTTCCATCTTTAAAGTTTCCATTTTCACATTGAACTACATCCCATGTATTCAAGACATTTGATTTACGATGGCACCAATTCTCGTTTCGGTGGCCTAGTTCCGCGGAATAAGTTATAACGCTGTAACAAACAATAGGGGTCGATACACTCCTTGTAGCTGTGGCTATCAATTTTTGGTATGATTCTTCGCTTTTACATAGAAACATAGTGTCGGAATAAAAAAAACTTCTGCTTTCACAAGGTTCGTCTGAAGAATCTTCACAATCTACCTGACCATTTAAAACCTTAAACCTTGAAATACATCCAAGTTCTGAGGAGCAATTCGTGCCGATTGCGAGGCAACCGCACTTGAGAAGATTGACACCGCACGAGCAATTTTTTTCATCACTCCAGTCTCCACAATCGTTGAGTTGGTTGCATATCTTCCAATTTCTTAAACAGTTTGGTATTCCCAATTCTACAGGAGGACATGAATCTCCTTGACAAGGCACATCACATTTACTAAAATTAGGAGGACATTTTGGATTCGAGCAGTTTCTTTCGTCGCTCCAATCGCGACACTGATTAAAAGTGTCGCATTTTTTTGTTTCATCGTAACACCGATAAATTTCGCTATTGTAGGCTGTAAGGCAGCCCTCAAAGGTACCAGCGCCAGTGTGATTGCATTGGCACTGGTAAAATCCGAGATCACAGGTGCAATTCGCTTCATCACTCCAATCACCACAGTTATTATAGCCATCGCACTTTTCAGTTTGATTATAAAAACCGAATGCATTAAACGGACATTTCCCATGCTTCTTATGGCAATCGCATTGATAATCATACCCGCAATTGTTTTCATCAGCCCAATCGCCACAGTCATTAAATCTATCACATTTCATTCTTTCTTGGTAACAACGATCAATCCTTTGGCCATCTATAATACAACCATCTATAGTGTCGTTACCAGTGTTATTGCACGGGCATCGGTGCCAACCGACCTCGCATGTACAGTTTATCTCATCACTCCAATCACCACAGTCATTATAGCCATTGCACTTTTTAAATCGACTATACATACCGAAAAAGCCATAGGGGCATGTTTTGTTGTTCTTGTGGCAGTCGCATTCATAATCATTCATGCAGTTTTCTTCATCGCTCCAGTCGTTGCAATCGTTCAAGCCGTTACATCCTTGATAGTTGTCATAACATTGCGGATATTCAGATGTGTTGTTGCATCCTGCTTCTGTATAAAAGCAACCGCATGGGTACTTATTGGCCCCGCACGAACAGTTCCATTCGTCACTCCGATCTGCGCAATCCACAACCTGATCACAGTGGAAATTTTTGTGTATGCAAGGTTTAATCAAGTCCCCGTCAGTTGAACAACCCCGTACAGTTCGATGACATGCACATTCGAACTCCGAACTTGAACAGGAACAGTTTTTCTCGTCGCTCCAATCTCCACAGTAGTTTTTCCCATCACACCTCTGGTATTCCGTGTAACATTGCGGGACTTGGCCGAAATGAAAACGCGTGCAACCGGTTTCGGTGTGGTGGCAGTCACACGTGTACGGGAAATTTTGGCAAGAGCAGTTTGTACCGCCTTTGTAAGCGAACATGGTAGCACAGATGTTTGTCTCGTTTGTACCTGGAAGAAAATTGAATGTAAAAATTCGTGTCGCTTTTACATAGATGTTTTATACCTGTTATATCCACCACAAAGCAAAAATAACGCTGTTCATTTTAATACGTTTCAAAAAGTACATATTCCTTCTTCAATCAAAATAAACAACGGTACATTGGGTTTCAGTGTTTTGCTTAGAATTGCATACAGAATCAGGCATTTTAAAACATTAATTATTTAAATAAAAGTATAGTTATACAATGTAATATTTCGTTAACTAATCAATAATTATGGTATTAATTCAAATTCAAAGAAAAGGGTATATTGAATTTTCTACATTTTTCGTCTACTTATACCAAGTTTATCATCAGCAATATTATGATCATTGTGTTCTTGATGGCCACAGAAAATATTTACCCAAATATGCTATAATCGCCTTTTACTTATACTACGCAATTACTTATCAAGCTAATATATATAATTGTCAACAATAAATAAAGTCTACAAGGCTAAAGTGTTGGTGATGAATTAACAGAAAGGCATTCGCCCCCTTGTATACAGTTGTCATGTCGTAAAGAGTGTGTCATACTTGATAATCTAAACCAAACCACCACAACTGCGTAGCTTCCTGCCTTCGTAAGCCCTTCGCGGAATAGAGGACTGTAAATTATGTTTTGTGTTATAGACTGTTATGTCTAAAATGATCATTAAATGCCCGCTTGTCAAGCGTCTATGGGGATAATGCTACATTACGTCATTTCCCATATAACTACGGTTTTCTTTCGGGGTGTTTTTTGTTCCTGAAATTTTAAACTCAATATTTTTTTAACGTATGATTATATTGCGGTTAACCCTCCTACATTAAACTATAAACCCAAATACTTTAAATGCATGCTTAAAATGGCCTAAGAACGCGGAATTTAATGCTAAAAATTTATGCGCAAAAACAGCCAATTTAGTTAAACAATAATAAACTTACCGCAATTTACTTGGTGAAATAGGCCTACTGTAAACAGAACAAGAATTCGTAACATCCTATTCTCATTAAAATTTGTTTTCTAAACGTTAACAGCAAGGCTTGTTAAACACATTGGTAGAATAAGTGTGACAAACAGCATCTTTCAGGCCTTAGGTCAGGCCTTGACGCACATCCGAGAAGTTTTCGGAGTAATTTCACGTCACTCATTTAAATTTAAGCAGCGGAAGGCAATGCACGATATTGTTGTTAGTGTAACAGCTCGCTGATTAGAGATTGTACGCTTCCGTGCATGAAATGACTCTATACTCATGTCGAGCCGATTGCCTTTCTGTTGAATGGTTGCAGATTCGAATATGTTTCTAGCTATTCGATCGGTTGGGTTGTCCACAGATTTATGTATTTCTACCAAAATTTAAAGGAACGTATCAGTCATACACATCGCACTGCAATAGCTAAGATAACCCGACAGTAAGTGCAAGGTTATCTGACGATTACTTGTGTGAGAAGTATCAGCAAGGTAATCTAATGATATGCCGTGTGATATGCCCATTAAGTTTTCTCATTCACTGGAATAAATAAGAATACCCTTTTCTATCCTAAAAGAGGCATTTTACACACGGCACATGTATGTCAGTTTGGCCGTGTTGGTTGAGAATTATATGATTATTTATATGCAAATTACATTTATTTTGGGGTATTTTTTGGCACTTGATTACCTACCAATAATACAAACTTAGAGTTAATTTCTATTGTGATACTTCTAGTATGTCATTCTTTAAAATTATTTAGCCGACGATGTTGGTTTCGAGAAAACTTAGAAACACATAAAATTTGAAACATACAATAACAAATCCATGACGCTTTCGTTATAGTCGAACTTAAATTATTTATATATACTATATATTATTCATACCAGGGTAGGCCTTATAAATATTAAATAATCTAAAAACCAATCTTAACAGCATATAGTATTGCAAATGTTAAATATAGAGTAATATTGAAAATGAAATAAGATTACAAATAGAATAAGGTTAAAAATAATATTACGTTCTTCTACCAGGGTATAAATAATAATAAAATAAAATCTAATCTTAAAGTATATAGTATTAAAAATATCAAAAGTTGGGTAATTTTAAAATGAAATATGCATAAGGTTGTCAGAGAATCGCAATGTAAGTTATGGAATGTCATTTTTTGGTTTCCTGAATGGAAAAACGCGAGCGTTGTCATACGGGAAATCGTCAGATTACTTCGAGAATACATAATATGTATTTATATTATGACAGCGTTGTCACACCGGTAAAACCGTCAGATTACATCACGACCATTTAGCTAAAAAGGCGACGACGTAGCCTACTGTCCTTTTGTCCTCTTTGCGAATGGACTTTGTTGAAGTGTGTACTATCGTTAAGCCGAAAACTTAACACGAAAGATAAATATACCGAATTATGAAAAGCGGTTTAGTAGTGGTAAATCTTAATTTTAATGTTATCGACATTGCTTGCTGAAAAAGTTAGGGTGTTTATCTAAACGGACCATTAGTAAGCTACTTGCTTGTAAAACGTGCAGTTTCTTGCATATTCTTGGGCTTGGTGGAAGTTTCCATGGCTATTTATTCACAATTTGTCACTGCATATCAAATGCATTTAACTAACACTTCTAATTAAATTACTTCATTGGTTCATTTTATTACTATTATTATGGGAGTTAAACCAGAATAATCAGTGGTTTGAGTGCGGTTAAATGATGGTCTTTTTTCAAGAAAATGGTTCAAAGTGGGTATTGGATATTCAAATCTTTTTGTTAGCCTTGAAATTCCCTATCCATTTGTTTTGGTTTTAACGATATAGCTTACTTATATACGTGGCAATAGTGTCCCACTTTCTTAGTTAATTTTATACATTTACAATTCATCAAAATACCAGTTGTTATAGAATAACCGATGCCGAACATTCGCAAAACGGCCGCCGTGTTTATATTTTTGGGTCTCTCGTAAATTTCCCTGACGCTATTTATCCATAATTTACCACTGAAGATCCAAACCATATTAGGCAACACCACCAGAAGATTTAATTCAATTAAGACTTTTTTTCTTATTATACTAAGCGTAAATGTGGCTGATCACTGGTTTACGAAATTAATAAATGGGAATTTCCCGAAAAAGTGCTAAAAATAAATGTGGGACAAACGGATCTTTTTTTGTTCGTCTTTACATTTATCTTAGTTTTGTGTTTCTACCTTGTTTATATGCGAAATGAGATTGTATTTATGATTGATTAGACCTATTCTATTTTGGGGAATATCCTAGAGTACACTGGGAAATTTAAAATTAAGTGTTTTTCTGATTCGTGTTGTAAAATAAATGCTAAAAAATTGGTTATTTTTTTCCATTTTTCCCGATAGCGGGAATTCCCCTTTTGTTTAAAAAAATTTAAAGTCGAGGCAAACCATATGGGCATGTCAGGTTTCCTAAAAGTTTCAACCTGATTGAATAACGCGTTTTACACAATGACCTGACGACCGGACATGCCCATTACCAGCGTTACGCAGAAAAACAATAGTAAAATCAATTCGGAATCGAAGGGAACCTATAATAACATATATGTAACATATCATGTCTGAAAATGCGTGAACATATAATTTCTGGCTAAATATGCAAATAAATAACAATATTAACTGCATACCAAAAAGATTTGACATCACAATTAGTAGGCCTACACCTTTATAATATACAATTCGTGCTTCTGCGATCGCATTTAAAAAATCTGGAACGTTACTGAATTTTAACTTAGCTATATATTGTCCGACCGCATAGCTTGGAAGTTTAGTGCGTCGGCTTTCAGCCGAAGGGTTGCATGTTTCAAAACTGGTCGCTAGCTGGTCGGTTCGCCTGAATCCAGCGGATTAATGGGTTCTACCAAAATTAAAGGAAGGTGTGAATCATATACAACACACTGCAATAGCCCCGGTAACTAGACGGTCACGGGGGATAAACATGAATATCCTATCCTATATTTAGCGAGTTTCCAACCACACAACAAGATCGCGGGCAGGTCCACTGCACGTACGAAGCTGTTTCCGAGCGTGTACAATATCCACTGGCAGCCCAATTGCTACAAGCATTTTGAATGTCAGCGTGGCCATCGCAGGAGCATGGTGAAGTAGCGCAGGGAACGAATTGAGATGTGATCCCAATGCATCCACCCTGTCCGGCGTTACCACCAACGCATCTTCTAGTTTGCTGCTGAAGTCCGCCTCCGCAAGTAGCTGTACAACCTCCTTCGGGCGTCCATGTTCCCCAGGTACCTAATATGTCCGACCGGTTAGTCTGGCGGTTAAGTGCGTCGCCTTTCAAACGAAAGTTTGCAGGTGCGAAACTGGTCGCTAGCCAGTCGGTTGTGTCTTTGGACAAGGCACTTTACGGACATTGCCTGAACCTAGTGGATTAATGGGTTCTACCAAATTGAAGAAACGTGTCTATCATATACAACACACTGCAATAGCTCCGGTAACCCGACGATTGGCGCGAGGTGATCTGACGATTTCCCGTGTGTTAACCCCCTTGGTTTTCCCATTTACGGGGATAAACATGAGTATACTATTCCTATTTCTATAAAGATAATAACTCACGGGCATGTAGTAAAAACAAGATTTTCTATTACCTGCACCCACATTGCAACTCCCGCACAATGTCGGGCAAACTCGTCTCATGTAGTCCACGTAATCGCCAATCACACAGTTAAGTGAGAAAGAAATCGAGCACCAATGTGCATCTTGACAAGCTGCCAATGTACAAGAATATTTTTTTACTTTATAATAAAGTCCCCTGTTAGCCAGTTTGGGTAGAAAGTTACAGGTAAAGAAAACACATTTTTCTTTTTATTTGTGTGGCTTATTTTCTTTATAACTTCTGGCCATGTATCCTTAGTATATGATAATGAAATGCGGGTATCATATTTATACTAACTTTACAGTTTAATATAAGCTTTCACAAATGGTTTATGCTACATGTTTTAGGTGTGGTTAAATAAAGGGTGGAATTCAAACCTGAGCACGGCTGATTTTGGCACGGTTGACTGGTTGTACTGAGCCCGATGCAATTTCCAGACCTGGAGGTTCCCCCAATGCATTCACGACGTCTCAATTGAGTTCCAGCGCCACAGCTTACAGAGCATGAACCGGAATTCCTCCAAGCACCCCATTCCGCTGGGCAGTCCTCATTTATGCATGCTGTAGTTCTACTCCCACTTCCTTGGCACCCTGTACTTCTGACAGTGCCCTGAAAGCAGTTTCTTGTTTGGCTTTGGGTGCCATTGCCACACGTAACCGAGCAACCTCCAGCGTTTATCCATTCTCCCCATTCAGGGGGACATGCGTTTCTTGAACACGAAATAACTCTAGAGTTTTCACCGACGCAATCGTTCCCAGTGATGCATATACGTTCCTGCGGTTGCGTACCGATTCCACACGTAACTGAGCATAATCCGCTATTTTGCCAATCTCCCCATCTCGGTGTTGGATTTGAAGTATCTAAAAATTTAAACTTTATTCAGGTTGATGGCTACTACAAGGAGTTCCCAAACATTTGAAAATCTATCTTAAAAAGTAAATCCAAAGAATTTGTAAAAATCCTTGTCTAACATATCATTACTTTTACACATAAAAATAATAAGCAAAATCACACGTTATTCTTGCCTGAGCAAGGAGGACATAGTTTGTTCATCGTAGTTTGTCCAAAACAGCCAATTTTTCCAACTTCTCCGTTGTTGCACGTTCGTCTCTTTGTGCTGGTACCAGTACCACATATACAAAGCGACCAAGCACTCCAACTGCTCCAAGCTACATAAAAATAACAAGTTTGATTGACAGGACAATCAGTGGCAATTAGAACTTTAAAAATATCGGAAATTAGATTACAAAAGGTATAGTTGTATAGTAACATTAAATACAGGCATATTTAATACCTTGTTTTAAGGATAGGATAAGATAAATTTATATTTATTCCCATGAACCAAAGGGGTTAACACACGGGCAATCGTCAGATCACCTTGCGCCCATCGTCGGGTTACGAGCTATTGTAGTGTGTTGTGTATAATTGACAAGGTTCTTCAATTTAGTAGAACCCATTAATCTGCTGGGTTCATAGTCAATGTGCGTTAAGTGCCTTGCCCAAGGACACTACCGACTAGCTAGTGACCAGTTGCGTAGTGCTATTTAGTTGTCATTTTTCGAAAAGTTTAAAACTTTTCTAAACATGCGGTGATACGTGTTTGTAATAATAATTTGTCCCGTTTCAAACTTTTAATAAAAACTTACATGGCCTGACGCAGCCTTCGTTGCTAATTTGTATTCCAGTGTTCCTGCCAATCCAGGTTTCGAAGTGAGAGACCCTGGAATATATCCCGTAAAAACCTGGTCTGGCGCATCCCTTACCAAACGAGGTAATTCCAGCAATATACCACAAACAACTTCGACAACCTTGGCATACCAATGGGCCTCCGGAATCGCCTAGATAAAAAGATGACATAAGTTAATAAAAAATCTGTTTGTTGAATGTGAAAAATCCATTTAAATAATCTAGGGGAAAAGTGGGTAAAATGGGCCCTTTAATTGCAAATCGGATTTTTTACTGATATAAAGCCAGCTGGACTTAAGTTTTTCATGTGTTGTCATCTAATACCAAAGTCTTCACACATAACATGTTAACTTTCTAATAATTTTTGTTAAATATATTTTATCAACAAAGAAAAATATTTCGTTAGTGGCCCATTTTAGACAAGGGTGTAGGCCTAGTCTAAAATGGGCCCCGGCCCGTTTTCGACATTAACATTTCGCTAGATAACAATATCAATATTCGCTTCCCATATAAACAATGTTATTACTTTTCTTTTTATGATGTAGTTTTTTTTTTTAATTTAAGACTTTGGATTACAACAATTACTTTTTATTTAATACCCAGCTACTAGTACGCTAATGCAATAACACCTTGCTACTTTAGTGGAAGCATAACTATCAATTCATGTTATTAATAGCATTAAGAAAACCCCTTTAGTTTATTGTGAAACACATAATATGACTGTTAATGCTAAGTCTAGCCCTTTAGTACTGTTAATGCTAAGTCTAGCCCTTTAGTACTGTTAATGCTAAGTCTAGCCCTGTTAGTTACCAAATGAACGCAGGGGGGCCATATTAGACAAGTGCCATCATACGACTTAAAATCTCTAAAATAAATCTTAAAAAAAGAAATTTTATTACTACCAGTAAAAGTAGGTCTAGGCTATATAGTTCTATTTAACTACAGTAAAAGTTATTTTAGTATTTAATCTTTTCTATTATATATTAGCAGAAAACAAAAATTGCAAATTTATATTCAGACCTTCTCAAACCGAAATAGCTACAGAAAACATTGAGTTTGGTGATTTCACGCTCAAACTTTGGTTTGGAGATTCCATAATTTAATATACTGACACTGGTTCTCGCAGCAAATTTTATTCTTCAAAATATATTGAAAATTGGAGGGGGCCCATTTTACCCACGTGGCCCATTTTACCCACTTTTCCCCTACATGAAAAATCTCCGATTCGACTATTTCAAATCCAACATTTTTTATTACCGTCATAAGCTTAACCGTCATAAGCATAATAATCTTAATCTTTATTCAATAGTTCAAATTCATTTATATTTATTAGTTTTCCTATTCGGTCACCTGTGGATCGCCGGTAAATTAAAGAGATTTAAATAAGCAATGCAGTCAACACAAAATCGCAATCGGTATTAGCTCCGAAATGGGCGCGTTAGAAACAAGTCGGGGGAACAACCGAAACGTGGTTAGACAGAAATCAATCGGTACCAGGTCAGTTAGGCAATTTAGAAAATATACTTTGTAGACGCTACCGTAATAGACGCCCCGTAATACGCTACCGTAATAGACGTAATATATGCCCTTAATAAAATAAAAAATACCTCATACTTAAAACATGAGTATCCTAACGTATCGCTACCATCATTCTTACCTTGACATGTATCCTTTTGTCCGATCGCATCACCCGCGCACAACATCGACGTTGGATTAACCTGTTTACTTTGGTTCTGGTAAGCTCTAGCACAAGCCTGTGTGTCTGCGATAGGCAAGTCAACTTCTTGTAGAATAATTATGGTAGAGCTGGTTCTACCAAATTCTGTAACAAATTTATTATTTGTAAACTTAAAGCGGTAACAATATTTCCAAAAATTCCTGTTTTTGTGTCTTCAAATTAATTTAGCGAGCTGCTGAGTTATTGCAATCAATGGCGCCTCAGGGAAAAGTATGAACAAACTGTTTTCAATTCACACATACATTTACGGTCGTGTGGCCGAATGGTTAACGCAACCGATACATATACCGACTTTTATACAAAAAAACGGTCCTGGTGACGATCCATCTATGGTTCGAAACTTGGCTCAGTAAAAAAATCACACATAGATTACATCAAACCACCCTTGTATACAGTGAACACAAAGACTCACTCGTGGCTCCAAAACCAGTTGCCCAGCATTTTTCTCCGTCTGCTGGGGTTTGTGCTTTTGGTAAGCAAATTGTATTAACGTATGTTCCAAGCAGGGCAGGGGTGGATAATCGAATCAAAGCTATATCGTTCTCAAGGGTAGTTGAATTGAAAGCTTCGTGAATGATCATCTGTAATTATTAACGGAAATTGTTAAAGCGTATTAAGTGGGTATACCAACACCGACTGTTAACTGGTACATCGTATACTGGTGGTAGGATTTGTAGTTAGCCGAATAACAATTAGATTATAACCTAGAATTCTTAATTGTCCTTCGCTCTGCCTTCTAATCCGGTCAAGCTAAATGTGTGATCGGAACTAGACGTAGGCTTGTCGGTTATGTCTAGCACTTGGTGAAGCTAATAACGACCAAATTTAGTGTAATAATATACTTTAAATGTGGGGCACCATGTTCACACGCTTATGTTCTGGTAAAAAAAGCTTTGTTTTATTGCAGTGAACGTCTGATGGTTATTTAAAAAAACATCTCCGCTAGCCCACAATCAAGTCTGCAGATCCCGCTTTAAGAAAATAGAATCGTAATTATTGCGAAAACCTCTATGTGTACAAACCTGATTAGCCACAATGCGTTGTCTGTGTACATTTGTAGCATCAGCTAAATTGTTTACTCCAAGTGTAACTGTTAGTCCGTCTGCAATGTCGGTTCTGCATAGTGTACAATATGTCAACAATCATGTGCCGTATAAGATATAATATTTAAGTGGAGTAGGGGGCTTTAATATAGGCTATCGTCACATATAGGCCATGTGCTAATGCCCGAGTCCCAAACGCGTGGTTTTCAGGCACATTCCTCTTTATCGTATAGTAAATCGGCACTGCTGTTTAATACACAGTGTGGAATAATTTGTGACATACAATTGCGTTAATTTTTAAGCAACTTATAAAAAGATTCTTGTATTTTTATTTCAAATATCAACGGAGCTTACGGGACGCAGTGTGCCGCGGTAAGAATCCAGTTTGGGTCTATTAAACTGCCACCGCAGATCTCCCGATTTGGTACTTCAACTAATGCCTGGAAATAAATAAAGTTGTTTTACTGGAAAATACAATTTTTCGATATTATAAGGTACAACCACGAAGTAAAAGGATACAACACATAGGATAGAATATTCATGTTTATCCCCGTGAGTGGGAAAACCAAGGGGGTTAACACACGGGCAATCGTCAGATCACCTCGCGCCCACCGTCGGGTTACCGGAGCTATTGCAGTGTGTTGTATATGATAGACACGTTCCTTCAATTTGGTAGAACCTATTAATCCGCTGCATTCGGGCAATGTCCGTAAAGTGCCTTGCCCAAGAACACAACCGACTAGCTAGCAACCAGTTTCGCACCTGCAACCTTTCGATTGAAAGGCGACGCACTTAACCGCTAGACCAACGGGCCAGACAAACATATGCTTATTACCAGCAAGGACTAAAATATTGCTGATAATTAAGCGCCATAATTCACGATATTAAAAGAAAATGGTTAACATTGTTATTTTGGGTTGAACTTCCTAAACTACATAGTTACCGTGAGAATAAGAATTTGTTAAAAAGTTAAAATTGAGTATCTTAGGATAGGGGTTTTAATTTAGGTAACGACTTGGCTTTGGTTTAAGCTCAAAGGAGAAAAAGTGAAAAGAAAAGCAGTGAAGGAGGAAAACTTCTCACTAAAACTATGAAAACGAATTTTACACCCCCCCCATGAAAACGAATTTTAACCCTATTTTAAACAGTAATCTCAACCTCAAAACTAACCGCTATCACTAACCACCCTTTCGTCCCTACTTTCCTCATTTCTCACTTACTTTAACCCAACCCAAATACAATATTTTGATGATAATGGGTTTATTATGAGACCTTAAAATAGTTTAATTTTGCCGATGGCAAGCTTGGTATATCAGCGACTAAGTATGTGTATAAAAACTATTTTAGGCTACGTGTACAGAAATATAGTTTTAAATCTTTAAAATTAATATTTTAAGAGCCCAACCCAGTATTTATAAAACGGCAGTAATTGATATAATTTAATAATTAGCACCAGCGGATTAATGGGTTCTACCAAATTGAAGGAATGTGTCCATCATATACAACACACTGCAATAGCTCCGGTAACCCGACGATGGGCGCGAGGTAATCTGACCATTGCTCGTGTGTTAACCCCCTTGGTTTTCCCATTCACAGGGGTAAACATGAATATCCTATCCTATCCCCTACCCTGGCACCTTACAATAGAAAGAGAAAATAGTAAAATCAAACTATAATGCATGTACCATCCACGGCCAACGGCCCACTTTAGCCATCTCACCACCCACAATTCGTGCCTCCAAATCCACTGGTGGACCAATAGCGTTGTTTCTCCCGCATTTAAAACCTATAAACCCAAAAACAGAAATGTTAAATTTGACTGGTTGAATTGTGATAAAACATTGTCGCGTCCAGCAGTGCATTTGGCTTAATCGTGACGCAATACAATATCTGGCTCGCTAACCAAAATTTTAAAGTTTTATCTTTGTTTCTCAGGCTAGAAAAAAATCCACTGTTTTACGTCAAAAAACTAGTAAATAATAAATCATGGTGTCAAGGTTCACTAAGTACGGTTTCCCATTTGTAAAAAATACTGTTATGTAAATACCGTGGGATAACGTGGAGACCATTAAACCAAGAGCATCTTACACAACATTGCGTGAACATTGTCGAAAAAACGGAGTCAATTTTATTACTTAACATTACTTGTGCGTCTTAAAACAAATTACTAAATTTCAGTGATTTGCTAGCTGTTTGGAATATCACATAACCAATTATAACAATTTCGCATTAGAAAGGAACAATGGTCACAAATCCACCATTGGTGATCGAAAATGACGCAATGTTTCTACTGAAACGTCTTAGAAATGTAAATTTGTTTTTACTAGCTGTTATCCTTTCTAAAGCGAGTAAGTTAATTGAACTAACAAACTCTGTGGCCGAATTACTAACGCGACCGATACATATACCTACTCCTATACCAAAACGGTCTGAGTAACTAGCCCGCCATGGGTTCGAAACTTGGCTCGGTTAAAAAAACCTAAAAAAAAACATTTTAAACTGTACGGTCGTGTGGCCGAATGGTTAATGCGACCGATACTCATACAGACTTTACCTGCAAATAACAACGAAACCAGCTCACCTGGTGAAGTATCAATCTCACAGCATTCTTTTCTTCGATAATAACTCCATATCGATCCGGCTTGATTAGCGCAACCACTGCAAGTGTAGCCACCGGCAATGTTGGCACAAAACGGAGTGGTTGGGTCAGGGCAGATACTGCTGTTCCGGGCACATTCGTCTATATCTAGTTAGAAAACAGATTGACAAGATTAGATAACCCATAATACGGGGATGTGACTACCTCACCTAATAAATAAAACGTTCTTACGTAGTATTAAAAGTTATAAAGTGGCGTTTCGTAATTCCTCCAGTTTTGCCAGCCTTCAAGGATGTATTTTTATTTTTATCGCCACATTAAAACCGCAGTATACGGTAGGTAAAATATACCATTGTGATTAAGTGTGGCATCATAATTTATACATTACCTATGCATACATTCCCCCCTGCCACGCTCAACTCATATCCTGGATAACAATCGCATCTGTATCGTCCGTTCTCCCCAACACAACGTTGGTTGCAGTTCAGTCTGGTACAGTCTGTCATTGTCAACAATATTAGTCAAAGTAAAAAGTCGTGTTAACTACTTTGCAGTTTGGGGGCTCGCCGAAGCGTTTTATGTGTCTTTTTTCTATTTAGTGCCGGTTCAAGTTTCTATTCAGCAATGTACCAATTGGTAAATATAGCTTATTGATTTTAATTTATGTATGTGAATCGGTCGCTTTAACCATACGACTGTCTCTGTTAACAATCCAATAGTTTAATGACCGAAATGCAACAAAAACAGGCATATCAACCAAAATCGGTACGGGTTGTCTAAGGAAAATCGTGTGATAATGTACCAATATTTTACAAAGAACCAGGGTTGCGAATTTTGCTGATAATACTGTCTGCCCAATTAGCTTGGTTAATTAGTGCGTCGGCTTTCGGCTAAATGATTGCAGGTCCGTAACTGGTCACTACGACAATTGCTCGTATTTTAAAGCCCTTTACATAATTCGCCACTCGGTGCATTTATGAACATGTAATATATAAATAAGTCGTGCTACAGAAACGATACCGTTTAAAGTTTCTAATCCCATAACCTCATACCTGCATTTGGTCCACAAAAACCACACCCCCTCGGGCAAGAACGTCTGATAACACTTGATAACCGACAATTTGTCGGCGTTGCAGCACCACAGAATGAACAATCAGTACAACCGGCTGTAAATGTGCAAATTAATAACATAAAATCACATATTAAATGTTAAATCGCTATGTGTATGGCTGGCTGAAAATCTTGTCTGGCAGGTTAGCTCATGAACTATAAACTATACAACGGTTTCAGAGATTCCCAGTAGTTCGTTGCTCATTTGCGTGATCAAAAGCTTTTATGTGGATACTATAAAATATAATTAAAAATAAAACAGGAAACTAACAATTAAAACTCGAAATTTAAGTCTACTTACACCCGCAAGGTTGGCCATGACTGTTTGGAATATTCGAAACGAAGACACAAATGCAGAACAGAGCTCTGTAATGTTAAATACATATTTATTACCCTTTTTATAGAGGGTACTTATATATAGGTATACTAAGAAAATGCAAATTTTTCACTTACAAGCAAACTCTTAGCATGCTTTCTTTTCTTAAAATCGGATTTTTTTAAGTAGACTACCTAAGTCTGTAAAGGTAAAGATTTAATATTGAAATTTATTAAAACCAATTTACTACATTTAAATAAACCGACAAAATGGACCAAATAATGTTAGATAAAATGTCTCGAAAGAGGTTAAGAGTTAAATTAGATTTCAATCAAACAAATCGGATGTGTATTTTGGAACCAATTTATGTTTACAGTTAGAAGAATGCGTGAGCAAAAGGACAAGATGTAATTTCCTTCCGGGGGGCGTGAATTAGGTCAGTTGCGTAAAATTTGGTTTGTGCTGCAGACGAATCGGAATTTCTTGTCTAGCGCTGATTTCCCCTGCGCTAAAGAACACTGCGTCGTAATTTAACTGCGCATATGTTCTAACTAAATATATGATAGACTCTCTATAAAAATACGATTCACTTTAAATCAAAGTCAACCGATTTTTTAATTCTGTCTCTTTACAAAATAAGTTATCTTGCTTTTTAAACTGCTTTTTGTTCATACAAGACTACATAAAAACTTGTTTAAACTAATAAATTAAAATTAATTGTAAATCCCGGACTGGTTTCGGTAAAGTATAGAATGATAAAGAACATCATTATGAAGCTGTCTGATTAAACGTCACGCATTTAAATGAGCACAATCACGATTGTTTACAACAAGGTGATCGAATCTTAATGTTTAGGTCTGACGGCCAATGTTATTTTCTCAATTCGGATAACGGCGCTCCGGTCGTTTGCTGGAAAGTTTCCGGTTGCGCTTTTTTAATATTAAAAAATCCCCTTAAGTAGATGCGTCATTCATAATAATGTTGTTGAGGGGTAAACGGAAAAATACGAAAAAAACGATTCGTTGAAAACAAATTAACAAAAAAATTATAAAAAAATGCATATGTGTTAACAGCTGCAGTGAAACCGTGTTCGTTAAGAATGGGTGGTAGTGTTATGTGCCAATAAGTAGTGATTGGAAAACCGGTAGTGGGTTGCGAGGTAATCTGACGATTGCCTTTGTAATAAGGTCTTTAACTAAGCTAGAATTTATCTTTTGCTGTTGTTTTCATATATATATCCGGAATTTACTGCTTAATTTATAAGGCTTGGCTGTGAGCTTACCGCATTGACTATACAACACAATTTATCCCGACTGAATAGCTTGGTGGATTAGTGCGTCGCCTTTGGTGGATTATTGCGTCGCCTTTCAGCCAAAGAGGTGCCGGATCGAAACCTGTTGCCTGTGTCTTCGGGCATGGCACTCAGCGAGCATTGCCTGAACTCACTTGATTATTGGGCTAAATTGAAGGAACGTCTATATCGTATAAAACACCCTGCAATATCTCCGGTGACCCAGCATTGGGTGCAAGGTAATCTGAAGACAATTCGAGTAAGAACGTTCCCTTACGTACTAGCGAGCAAATCTGAAGAATGCCCGTGTGATAATTCCCCTTAAGCTTCCCAATCAAGGGAATTAACATAAATACCCAATCCTTATCTACGTATTTTAAACCACTGGTATTAACCGAAAATAAAGAGGAATTAACACTTATTAAGTAAATATCCTATCCTAATCATCGTATTTTAAACCACAACCTAAATTAAACGGGTTCACATACACAACACTTACTAAAAGTAGACAATACAGCGCATTACTTCCGGTTGTAAGCACTCGGTAGCATTAGAAATGTCGGTTTTTAACGATCCATCAATGCGTGTTAACAAGCCCGGAAACAAGTCTCGGAGCCATTTTTTCTGGCCGGTTAGACTGGCAGTTAAGTGCGTCGCCTTTTAATCGAAAGGTTGCAGGTTCGAAACTGGTCCCTAGCTAGTCGGTTTTGTCCATGGGCAAGGCACTTTACGGACATTGCCTGGACCTTGCGGGTTAATGGGTTGTACTAAATTAAATGAACGTCTGAATCATACACAACAACACTGAAATAGCTCCGGTAACCCGACGATGGGCGCGAGGTGATCTGACGATTTCCCGTGTGTTAACCCCCTTGGTTTTCCCATTTACGGGGATAAACATGAATATCCTATCCTATCGTACGTCTATAAGCACATACAAGAAGTCCAAAACATCACGAATTTTATTTGGAACAACGATTAGAACCGACCATGTTGGCAGGAATTAAGTGCAATATGTGGAACATAAAAAAGGTTTGTTACAGTAAAACCTCTTAAAATTTAAAGCACAAATGATGAATCTAATTAAAACGTGATTTGTTAAAATAATTTGAAAAATATTTTTGATTTGCAAATGCATAGAGATGACAGTTTGATGAATTATATGGTGATGTATAAAGCGCTACACACAGAGACACTCAATAGGTATAAAAATATAAAAAAATCTTTTTTTTGAAGTTGATAAAAACCCGTGTATTATGTACATGCACTTTTT
>CH002917.1:1710437-1725971 GCA_000149265.1 Ciona savignyi | reverse complement strand
TTTCAAACTTGCATTAACATTATTTTCAAGGTTTAGAAAGCACATTAGCAAAAAGAAAAAAAGAATAATTTAAATTATAGTGTTAACCACCAGTTAACATTTGTAGGACACTACTTTAAGAAACAACCATGTTTTTTTTACAATAAAGTCTTTTTAAATTTGGTTGCTAAAAGTAAAAATGCTTTGGTCAAACTATACTGGTGATATTTTCCAGTTAAATGTATTAAGTTTATTAAACGAATTGGTTTAAAGGGTGAAAGAATAACTAAATTGTATTTTATCGTATTCAACACACTGTAATTGCATCAGTGAAACGACTTCTGGTAGTTGGTGTAGTTGTAGGTATTTCAGTGCCTGTTGCCATAGCGTTAAACAGTGTCCGAGTTTAAAAATTGGGTATCTGAAAGCTGTTTACATCACGCGAACTAATCTGACGATTGTCCGTGTAATAATGCCTCTTGATTTTTACCATTTACAGGAATGAAACTAGAATATCCTGTCCTATATAGGTTAAAGGAATAGATGCAAACCATACCTGTGTTAAGGTTTCAACTTGAGTTTCGTATCATTTGTAAGACTGCCATGATATTTCTCGCGGGACAGTGGTCAGTTTCAATATCAGGCAAGTCTGATTCCTGGATAAATAAAAGTTGAATTTACATAAATTTATATTGAAAGGTTTATTTTAAAATTTCGCCAAGGCCATAGGCTTAGCTTGTTTTGTCTCTTATTGTAACAGTAATAACGGTGAAAGCTTAGATCAAAAGCAGAAGTCAGTAAACACAAATAAAACAACAAACTTAAACCTAAGAATAATAAAAAGTACAATTTGCAAATTTGTTAGTTCAATGTTATGAAAATTAATGCGCTTAAAGCAACAGAAAGGTTGTGGAATCGAATCCAACTGCTAGCTAGTCAGTTGTGTCTTTATATTGACATCACAATAACACAGTGGATTAAAGGGTTGAACCAAAACTGAATGCTCATCCAAACTACCAGTAAATCATATAAACATACCGGATAGGATAGGATATTCATCTTTATCCATGTGAATGGAAAACCAAGGGTGTTAACACACAGCAATCGTCAGATCATTTCGTGCCCACCGTTGGGCTACCGGAGCTATTGCAGTGTGTTATGTATGATTCACAGCTGCTGGGTTCAGGCAACATCCGTTAAGTGCCTTGCCCAAGGTCACAACAGACTAGCTAGCGACCAAATAGCTTATACTAACTGAATGATTGGCGCAATGTAATCTAACAATTTCGCATGCGATAACACTCTTTTTTTCAAGTCACAGCAATAAAACACAAATATCCAAATCTATTTGCATATTCTCATGTTCTCAAAAACAAGTAAAATCAGACTTACTTCATTTAACAACCTTTCTAGTTCAAGAGCTGCAGTCTCTGGGTCTAATCGCTGGCTTTCTTCTGCGGAGTAATATGATACAGCTTAGTGGACACAGTATTGGATAGGATAGGACATAGGATATTCATGTTTATCCTCGTGAATGGGAAAACCAAGGGGCGCCGACCGTCGGGTTATCGAGACTAAACTGTTGGACGAGTGAAAACTAGTGCTTGTAAAATTAAATGGGACCCAGCACTAACGAACACAGGCACAACTAAAACAACAAAACCGGCACAATAAGTAACAACACGTCCAACTTAAAAACAGAGTCAACTAAATAACAGTAGCAACTTATAAATTTATAACATATATTACAATATGATAGCAAACTTGATTACGAATAATTTGTTTTCGGATTGGCTTCTTGTAATACAATTTTTAAACAAGACACAATCAAAACATATGTTAAAATCGAAGCATTAGGAAGAGTTTGAAACCTGCTAAAATGTAGAACTACCAAATGATGTTCTGTTGTTTAGAAGCCAATTAGGAACATTTATTTTATTTCGAGCCCATCAAGAACATTAATTTTATTTAACAATTTTTGGGATAAATTAAAAAAAATTGAATGAAACCAAAAAGGTTGGCAACCAGTGATATAACTTAATATATTCATTTACCTTTACAGTGACATTCTTCTAATAACTGATTAAGTTCTTCAACTGCACTGTGTTGAGGTTGAACTATCAAGTGAGCAGTGTTGCCGATCGGTTCGGCGTTTTCTTCGGTAACACGCATTTCCACGGCTACAACTTCGTTGACGGGAACACTGTTAAGGCAATCTCCTGTGGTGGAATTGCTTCTGGGGAAAAAACGGCTTGTTTAATATCAAGTGGGTTGGTTTAGAACATCATTTTAATAAAAATGATGAACTGTAATAGCTGATATCGATAAATTAAAGCGATACTGAATTCTAAGGTCCCAAAGATTAGTCAGTGCGTCTCCTTTTAGCTGAAGGGTTGCAGTTTCGTAACTGGTTGCTCGCTTTAGTCGTCGTTTCCTTGAGCAAGGCAGTTAATGGACATTGCCTAAACACAGCGGATTAATGGGTTCTACCAAATTAAGGAACATGTGAATCATACACAACACACTGCAATAGCCATGGTAACCCGAGGGTGGGCATAAGGTGATTTGACGCTTGCCCGTGGTTTTTCCTTTCCTGTGAAAACCTGGTGTTATCGCAACATTTAAAGATTAGTAAGGTAAAGGGTGAAACCTCATCCTTTCCTGGTAAATAACATCCTGTACATGACCTTATACTTTTAAGCAGTTTAGTTTTTTTCTCTCCCATATTAAATTTAAGAAGAGTAGCAGTTATGCACAAGTTAAAACATGTCAGTAAATACACACAGTAAAACCAGACAAAAGATAGCCGTTAAATCTTAAATTAAACAAAAATAAAACAAATTGTTACAGAAAACTTAATTACATCAAATTTCAATAAAACCTTGACCATAAAATGACATAAAATTGAACATAACGATATAAAAATTTTAAATTAATTTTTATAACCTCGTCGACATGCATATTCTAACAAGCACTTTTGCTGAAATAAACACAAGCTTAAATCCATTTTTGAAAAGTGAAAAGTGCCTGTGCTTCTATGCATTCCTTTAAAACGATAACTTACTGTGTCTGTTGACTTAAGGGGTTGGCAAGAGTTTTCTCTGGACTTGGAGTCAGACCAATATCCCCACTTGGCTGTTTCTGACGCTCTGGTACAGTCTCTAAGGCATCTGTGTAAGAACCAATTCTTGGTGGAAGTTAGGCATAAATTAAGGGGTGGCTCGTTTGCAAATTTCAACTTTTGCTTGCAAATACTCTAGCACAGGTAATGTGAACTAAATTTAGGTACTTGCTTTTAAATATTACATTAATAAAAAATATAAACACAGCGTGTGAACATTAAGGTTACGGGGGTTATTACACCATGTTTATCAATTGATATGCGACCGATTTATAACCGTTATTTCAAAACCAAATAGAGATTTTTATTTGGGTGTTTCCATAAAAAAAGTCTATAAACTGAAAAACAACAGCCTTCATACAGCAAAAATTCCACTTTCCCACCACAAAAATCATCGCGACGCAAATGTAAAGAAAAAAATCATTTGTGGGAATTCAACAAGTAAGGTGATTTTTCTTATAATCATACTGATGCTGATAAAATAAATTTACTAAGCAAACACTTTTTCCAAGCACTGCTGCTGGTTCTAAGCACTTGATGCAACAGGTTAATCAATATGATCAACATAAGTATAAAGTAATGCTTATTCAGATGTAACAATACCTTGTTGTTGCAAAGATTCAAAGCTCTCATACGGGGTTGAGTTGACCGTTTCGATTTCCACCAATGAAGATTGGTTATCTTCTCTCGAAAGCGAGCTGTGCAAAATGGGAGAAAGAAATAGGATTTTTCACTGATGACATTAAAATAATTTCAAAACAAAGTAATGTTCAAAATGGGAGCAAAGTTTAAAATTTCGAAGCAAAGTTCAAAATGGGAGGTTTTCAATCTGGTTTGCCTTTTTACAGTGGTATTTTGTGCATTAAAATTTGCACATGTAATACATATCTGTTCGTGGTTAAATTGGTGCGGTAACTTACTTTACCAAATACAACCGCTGGTTTATTCGAAACCAAAGGTAAATTTTGAAAAATTTTTAATCTGGCTTGCCCACTTACAGTGGTATCTTATGCATTAAAATTTAAACATGTGTGTTGGTGGTTACAACGGAACCTTACTTTAGAAAATACAACCGCTGGTTCATTCCAAACCGAGGGTAAATTTTGTGAAAAAAATGTCAAAAATATTTAAAAAATTTAAAATGGGAGAAAACGATTTTTCACTGATGACATTAAAATAATTTTCGAAGCTAATAAGTAATGCATTGTGCTACTTGATAGTTAATATAACTGCTTATCTTGATGCTAGTTGAAGGATTGAGTGACTGAAGTAAACCTGCTGACCATTAGCATATAGCAGACCGTATCTCTAGTTAATGGGTTAAAGAAACACAAACAATGTTTCAATCCTGTTTATCACATAGCAATCGCTTGAGTTACCCAACGGTGGACACAAGGAAATGTTAATTCTATTTAAATACAAGAATAAAACTTCCCACCCCCAAAGAAGTCAACGAGTTTTTTATAAAGTATTGCATCCTGTATTAAACAGTGCAATTTTTGTCAATAAAGTTTTAATAATTTAAAAAAAAAAAAACTTCTATAAACAATTAATATTGTGGACTGTGGTGATGAATTAACTTGGGACTTAAGAACTCAAACTTTCACCTAAAATAAATGGTGATTAGAACACGTATTGATACTTTCATAGCATTTACCATGTAGGGGTCTAAAGTAATGACCAGGACACAGTAAAGTTGGCAAAAATTGAAAAATAAAATGCCTGAAAAATGTCAAAAAATTGTCACAGCTTAACCATAGATGATCTGAGTTTCTTTTTTCAATATTGAAATTGCGGTAAACACTCTTTCCCAAAATATTTTCGAAAATCAATATTACAATTTTAGTAAACAGTCTTTCCCAAAAAAATCAATACTAAAATTTCGGTAAACAGTCTTATATATCCCCAAAAATAAGTATCCTCAAAATTGCAACAGCTTTGCCATAAATTTACTTTTGTTTTTTGTTTTTTTAATATTAACATAATGGCGAGAAATTTCATTCAATAATACAACTAAATAAGTCTTTAAATTTAGTTTATATGCAAGGTATAACCAAAACTTAGGATAGGATAGGATATTCATGTTTATCCTCGTGAATGGAAAAACCTAGGAGGTTAACACACGAACAATCGTCAAATCACCTCGTGCCCATCGTCGGGTTACCGGAGCTTTTTCAGTGTATTGTATATGATAGACACGTTCCTTTAAATAAATAGAACCCATTAGTCCGCTGGGTTCAGACAATGTCTGTTAAGTGCCTTGCCCAAGGACACAACTGACTAGCAAGTGACCGGTTTCGAACCTGCAACCTTTTGGCTGAAAGGCGACGCACTTAACCACTAGACTAATCTGTCGGATAAATGTATATGTTTTAAAACCCAAACTTACACTGATTCGACGTATTTCTTGGTCACAGTCTGGATTGCTCGTTCGGAGAGCATAAGCAGTTCGGGTGCATGACTGCGTTCAGAAACATCAAGAAACGAGAACTTCAAGATATCCGATGTGATCGGTTGAAGCCATTCTGGAATCTCCTCCAGTACTTTAAAGGGTCTATAATTAAAAAGAGCTTGTAAAAAAACGATACTTGTAAAAAACGATACTTGTAAAAAACGATACTTGTAAAAAACGATACTTGTAAAAAACGATACTTGTAAAAAAACGATACTTGTAAAAAAACGATCCTTGTAAAAAATCGATACTTGTAAAAAAAACGATACTTGTAAAAAAGGATACTTGTAAAAAAAACAATACTTGTAAAAAACGATACTTGTAAAAAAACGATACTTGTAAAAAAACGATACTTGTAAAAAACGATAC
This sequence comes from Ciona savignyi, assembly GCA_000149265.1. NCBI lineage: Eukaryota > Metazoa > Chordata > Ascidiacea > Phlebobranchia > Cionidae > Ciona > Ciona savignyi. The sequence goes on along the minus strand of CH002917.1, from coordinate 1,720,050 downwards.
TTGTAAAAAAAACGATACTTGTAAAAAACGATACTTGTAAAAAACGATATTTGTAAAAAAACGATACTTGTAAAAAAACGATACTTGTAAAAAAACGATACTTGTAAAAAACGATACTTGTAAAAACGATACTTGTAAAACAAAAACGATACTTGTAAAAAAGGATACTTGTTTTCGTTTCTTGTAAACGACACTTGTAAAAAAAGTTTTAAGGCTAGTGTTCCAAAGTTTCCCTGATAAGGCAATTTTTCAGTATGTTAGTCACGATAAGTGTTTCTAGGGGCAAAATATATCAAATTTCGGCGAGTACGAATTCACACATGCGTGGAAGCTCACACGACTAATGCGAGTAAATCTATGTGTAAAAAAAAAACGTCGCGGTAAACGTTAATTAGTTTTTTATTTGCAAAAGTAATTTCTTACTTGCACGGCGTGCGTCGCGCTAATAACGCAAGTAACACTTTATTTTTGCGCAAGTAACAGAGGATATTTGGCTCTGGTTTCAACACACAGTTCTATCAATTGACACAAATTTCAACCTACAAGAAACTATTAAAATACTTGCTATCACTTTTCCAAATTTCAGTAACTTTAAGAATGTCTCACATAGCCACAGTAGAAAAACCATATTGGTTTAAAATCTTTATATTTTAAAGTCAACTAGTTTTTACTCGATCAGCTAGGAATTCCTTGTGGGTTTAACTAAGGATAAACATGCCTTATCTAATGGGTTTAACTGGTGAAGACTATGTCCGATCTTATGGGTTTAACTACCCAGCATGGGAACAGCATAACCACCCTACCTTTGCGTGATGACCCAAAGGTAGGTGCCGAGATTTGGACACGAAATCGACCATGGATCTTCGCATGTCAACATATTAAGTAGGAAGCAGGCAGCAGACCACACATCGCTCACGAAGTTGTAAACTTGGAACTCAATCACTTCCGGACTCATGTATATTTGGGTGCCTGGAATCGGTTGGTTATTTTTGTCCGCTGGGTTAGTCTGGTGGTTTAGTGTGTCGCCTTTCAACCGAAAGGTTGCAGGTTCGAAAATGGTAGCTAGCTAGTTGGTTGTGTCTTTGGGCAAGAGGACATTGCTTGAACCCAGTAGATTAATGGGTTTTGCCAAGATAAAGGAACATGTGAATTATACACCAAACACTGCAATAACTCCAGTAACCCGACGGTGGACCCGGCACGCGACATGATCTAAAATTGCCTGTGTGTTAAGACCCTTGGTTTTCCCATTCACAGGGATAAACATGAATATCCTATCCTTATCCGTTGAGAATAATATCCTATCCTTTTACCACGATAAATCATGCACTATAAATATGTCACAATGCACGATAAATACACTGCAGACGCTATAATATTTGCAATCAACTGTACACATGTTCTTATTACATTGGTAGTTTCACTCCAATTATGACACACGGGACCAGGAATGTGGGTCTAAAAGTCTGGATAAGATAGGATATTCATATTTAACCCCTGATTGGAAAACCAAGGGGGTTAACACACAGGCAATCGTCAGATCACCTCGCGCCCACCATCAGGTTATCGATCTATTGCAGTGTGTTTTTTTATGATTTACATGTTTCTTCAATTTGGTATAACCCATTAATCCGCTGGATTCAGGCGATATTCGTAAAGTGCCTTGTCCAAGGACTAAACCAACTAGCTAGCGACCAGTTATGAAACTGAAACCTTTCGGTTAAAGGCGTCGCAATAAACCGACAAGACTAACCGGTCGGACAAGCTGACTTTCTTACCTACAACATTATCGAGTTTTATAAATTCCTCTCCTGGCAAAATCCGAATAGCTTCACCAAAGTCGGCTAGGAAGCATTGCTTTCTGTCACTTGAAAGCACAACATTGCTTGCTTTAATGTCACAGTGCACGATGTTGTGCACATGCAAATACTGCACAGCAGTCATCACCTGAGTGGTGGTTTGTTAGTTTTGACTCAGCATTAGGATAATCATGTTTATCCTCGTGAATGGGAAAACCAAAGGGGTTAACACACGGCAATCGTCAGATCACCTCACGCCCATCGGCGGGTTACCGGAGCTATTGCAATGTGTTATAGGATTCACATGTTCTTTCAATTTAACAGAACACATTAAGCCGCTGGTTTTAGGCAATGTCTGTTAAGTGCCTTGCCCAAGGACATAACTGACAAGCTAGCGACCAGTTTCGTACCAGCAACCCTCCACTAGACTAATCTGTCGGACATTAAGTTGTGAACGTTGTTACAAAATTACCCATGTTGTACAGACACAGAAAAGCAGAGATGAAACTTGTTTTTTTAACTTTCACAATCACAACCCTCGAGTAACACTTTTGTGTACTCTTGTCTACGAAGAGATAAGTTTGGATATCATAAACAAGGAAAGTGCCAGATTCGATCTTCACCCTGACACTTTTTGCTTGATTTTATTTTTTGGTATGGGACTTAGTGGCTGATGCCATGATTCACTGGATTAAAATTAAATTGTAGAAAGAATAACTAAAATATTACCCACAAATGTTAAATGCAACAGTCATGTTGGTTGCTACACCAAAATATATTGCAATAACTATGTTGGTTTGAACTACCCATAGAAGAATTTTCTATACCAAGGGATAGGCAAGCTGGTCTAGTTTACAGAGTCATGTCCATTGATTTAACCACAATAATCACCTGTTTGTAGCGTTCCAGTGCCCAATATTCTCTCTCTAGCTTCACCTCTTCGCAGTCATTGCTGGTAAGGCCAGAGTGCCCTTTCAGTAACTTGTCAACGCTACCTCCAGGCGCAAACTGCATGAATATGTGGATGCCTTTGGTTGTTCGTATGCCTCCGTAACATTTCACCTAAAATTAAATTGTTTGTTACATAAGTCAGTTAACAGGCCTTCTATGGCCTAAATTCCTGATCCCAGTGCTACTGTGGACTCGCCCATATAATGTATTATTACATAAGTCAGTTGGAATCATGCAATCGGAAGGTTTCTGGATCGAAACTAGCACTTGGTTTATTCATTTTTTTAAAGGCAGTGGATTAATGGGAAGAAGCAATGTCTTGATCTTATACAGTATACTACAACGGTTGTGAACCTGACAGTGGATATGAGGTAAGCTGATGATTGTTCATTGGAACAAAAAAATGTTAGTCTATGCTATATTTTAGTTTCTTCAATAAACCAGGCATGGTAAGTCTAAGTCTGATGATTCAAAAAAAGGTTTTTATATTTTATAATTATTTTAATAGAGACCTACAAAAAGGAATAGAATTAGTTTTAGTTTAAAAAGTTTGTGTATTTGGAAAGCTTATGTAACAATTGGTAGTAAAAAAATAATGAAACTTACAATATTTCTGTGATCAATTGAGGATAATATTTCCAATTCATTTTCACTAAACCTGTCAGTAGGAATGACCTTTTCAGCGAAACTGAAATGGAATACAGATAAATTTAATAAAAAGTACTTCTTTTCATAATTTAGACAATATTACTTTTAATTAGCAACTTCGTTATAGGTTGGGTCATTTAGTTAGTCAAGCTATATATGCGTTCTTAAGCAATACACTCCGCAAATTGTCCGACAGATTAGTCTTGTGATTAAGTGCGTACTTTTCAGCCGAAGGATTGCAGGTTCAAAAATGCTCGCTAGCTAGCCAAGTGTGTCCTTGGGCAAGGCACGTTACTGACATTGCCTGAACCCAGCAGATTTATAGGTTCTACCAAATTGAAGGAACGTTTGAATTATACACAACACATTGCAATAGCTCCGGTAACCCGACAGTGGGCTCAAGGTGATCTGACGATTGCCCCGTGTGTTAACCTCCTTGGTTTTCCCATTCACAGGGATAAACATGAATATCCTATCCTAAATGTTTATAAATAAACTTATAGTTTAGCTAAGTATGTAGAAAGGTGTTAAACTAATACAACGCTCCGCAATAGCTCCGACAACCTCACATTGGTAGAGGTATCTATCTGAGTGCTATAACATGTCTCAATCATTAAACAGGAGCTTAACCAACATGGATTTTCCCAGCTGGCACGAATTAATTCAAGCACCCACAACCTGTACCGTATAATTAAAGAGAAACACTCACACAAATTGTCCTCTTGTAATATCAGCGGCTTGATATACTCTCCCGTACTGTCCCATCCCTATATCTGCTGTGCTTCGGGTGGAAACTGTGACAGTAGTACATTAGCACACACTCGTTACCGAAAATTAAACAAAATAAGGAAAAAAAATTAGTGCCAAAGACCATAGCCCAGCGGTTCCCAAACTTTTTTGTTGGCGGCGCCTTTTGTAAACTTATTAAACCTTGCGGCGCCCTCATAAAGCCAAAATTTTTAAACTTCATGTATTGTATATTGTATATCCAGACTATAAGCATGCATTTGGATAACCATTCAAACTCTTTAAAACTATTCACTAAACTACTAAAGTGACGAACAGTCAATTAATACAAAACAGTTATTTGACAAACCATTATTCGAAAACAATGCCATGTTAGTGAGCAAATAGTGGCAGATAACACCGAACAATGGATTTTACAATTAAAACGAATGCTGTATGCCAGTGTATTGGGTTGAAAACCAGGCTCAAACATCTCCAATTAACGTTTTACTGGTGTAACACACATGTACTGTTTTTTTTGTGAAAAAAAAACAATAAATGCAGCAACTTCCGCATGCTTTCGCGGCGCCCCTGGCAAAGTCTCGCGGCTCCCCAGGGCGCCGCGGCGCCCAGTTTGGGAACCGCTGCCATAGCCATTAAAATTGTTAACACAAAACACAATATTCATACCTCAGGACATATTTTATGATACTGCAAAAAAATCTAACAAAACATTTTTACTGCTAAATCATATATTAGTTTATAGTTCTGTTTTTTTAAGATCAAGTTAGATTACTTAAGGTCATCTTTTTGGTAATCTTTACTTTACGCTATATGTTATTGCATACATAAACGATCCGTTCCCTGATTATCCAATCACTCCTGGCATAACACATACAAAGCGTACCATGTTTGTTTTTGTAAGCAGAAACTAATACGTTACTTATCTAAACGTGATCTATATTTTCTGAATAAATCGAATGGGTGGTGTGGTTAACTAATTCCTCTTGGTATATTTTATACAAAGTGTATAACGTTTGATTCTGCAAGCAGAAACTAATAGGTTCCCTAATTACCAATCCAATATTGATATTTATGTTATTTGACTATAGTTATTAATTTGGATGTCTGTTAATTTGTTTAAATTGAAATTATGTATATATTTATGTTGCAGTTTTGTGACCATTTTAATGGATGGTTTATTTTTTGCGGACTTTTCAGGGTGAATGGTATATTTTAAATGTATTTTATAGGATTATTTTATATTTTTTTCCTATTTCTTTAAAATTTGAAATGAAGATGTCTGTTTCAATTTTATGAAATCGAAAAAAAAACACAATTTGTCTTGAACTAGTTGTCTGTGTAACGATAATATTCCCGGGCCTAGCAAAATTTTTCTTTAATGATTTACCCAAAATTTGCAACTGCATATTTAATATATTAGCTTACATCTCTAAAAAGTATAATTTACTAGTTTATTTTATGTATTATGGGGCCTTAAAAAATGCATCCCATACAAACAAGGGGGAACAATAGCAGCTTTGTTTGTTTTTTATTAAATGCACATTTTAACAGATAGTAGTTTCCCAATTTATTCGCTATAAGTCCGGATTCGACTAAAAGTGTGTGAATACGATTTTTTACGATTTTTTTACGATTTTTTTAAAATTTTTTTATGCAGTATGGGTTTATTAAAGGCACAACAATAACACTTAGCAAACGATTTTCCGGTCAAATGCCTAGATGGCATATAAAGTTTTAAACACACATATAAGCGTTCAAAAAGAGTTGTTAACAAACGGTTAAACGGTTAAAATTTGACATGACGGTTAATCATAAAAACTGTGGTTAACCTTTAATTTTTCGCACCCCTAATACTGTTACCATCTTTTTTCATTGGTAAAAACATACACTAACAATTAAAAGAATTGTAAAGCCAATCTCTCACACCTTGGTAGCCGAGCTGGCTTGGCATTATCCTTCTGTAATGTGTATGAGGCAGGTATGATCCTGTCTTATCAATGCATAAGCAGCGATCTAATATAATGCCTTCTGAGTCAGTGACCAATTCCTGTGTTTCAGGGGATGTCCTGACGAAATAACAAAAGGGATAAATTTATCCGAAAATGTTGAAAAAATACAAAGCAATACATCTCGAATGTGGTTAAAAGACAGATTCCTTCATAAGGTCAGTCATATTTTCGTAAAGTCAGTCACGAATAATGAAGGGATAAATTTACCTAAGAAATGTTAAAAAAAATACAAAGCAATAGATCACGAATCTGGTTAAAAGACAAAATGAGTCATAAAATCAGTCACGACTTTGTTTTAGTCTAGTGAATATGCTGCAATACAATAAAAGACTACCGGTGGTAAATACCTCCACACTGATAATAATGACTTTGCCTTAGTCATATGCAAAGGCGTATTCAATACCGCAAATAATTCACCAAGATTAAACATTTCAATAAAAAATTTCCTTTCTTTTAGGAAACGCATGACATGACTAACCCATTGATAGTGAAAAATAAAATGAATTACCGGTAAGTAGCCATGCTAGATCTTTTTCTTCCAATTTTAAACTTTAAACTTAAATTAAATCCCACTTTAATATAAATGTAGTTACATTTCTATCGATTTGTAGGTATGTAACTGCAAAAAACATGCTTATGTACCTGTGATATCACAGATTAAGATTTTGTGATAAAATAGCTAGAAGTACCATTTATAAAGAAAGGGAATTATATTAAACAAAATAGCAAGATTCCATTTGAAAAAGAAAGAGACTAAAGATACGCATTACGCATCCAGATGAAATATATATATATAAATATATTTACATACTATTAGTTTTCTGTGGTAACGTTTAAACTAAATGGCAAGACTTTCTTTTAGCAACCACACTAAAAGCAAGGTTACTATTAAAATATTTTAATAAAAGATCTACCTGGGAGATCTTTTTCTTTTCTCTTTCTGAGCCAGGTCTCCCCAATATTTTGCAAAGAGCCCCAACAATTCAGCATCTCCGTATACAACACAGCCCAACACTCTCTCCAATTTCCGTTGAATGTTAACGACTGGTTTGCTCGGAAGTTTCACAGAAGATGGGGAATCGGAAACCTCAAAGCTAAGAACCTGATCGACCTTTGTAAAATAAGAAAAGGAAATTTTCAATAAAATTCGGTATATAAATATATATTACATGTCACCCCAATAACAATGCATGATCAGAACCAGCACTATGACCTTAAAAATAATATGTTCTACCCAGAATAAAAGATAACAACCTAGCTGTAACAGCTCAGTTTAAATCCAAGATTTACACAGGATTTTATAAAAGAGAAGAAAACTATCTCACCTCATCTTCTGTTAGTGATGTCACAGTGTTTGGGCTGTTCGCATATTGCCGAGAAAATACGGGGATTGGTCGCCTCTAGAAAAATAAAAAATGCATTATCATTTTAAAACCCCAAAAATGGATGCGAGTCCTATTAGTACCGGTACAAATAACAAGAAGCAGACCGCAAAATAAATTTTTGAAGGTGCATGTCATATTACAGGCAGTAAACAGACAGCGCCAATAATTAAAACAACGCTGATCAAACGGGCGTTTCTGCCTTGTGATTACTGAAGCAGTATATGTCGTTTTTACTATTGGTTTCGTCTGAAAAACCCAAAAAATGGATATTAGTCCTATTAGTAACAGTATAATATATCATGATTGCAGCAAAAATAATCCTACTATGGGTGGGGTTTTAATCCAATGAATGCCCATATTAGTCTGCTGATTGAGATGAAAGTGTGTTTTTGAAATACCTGTAGATCCCACATTGTAACTAGTAGTCTATAGCTTAATGATATATACCGGTATATAGTACCGGTATTAACTTTTTGAAATAAACTAGAAGGGTAAAATAGCCCAACATATATTATTGATTTTTATAAAAACGGTACCAGTAGAGTGGGCTAATTAGAATTTTAGTACCTATTGAAGAGATACAAATTTAAAACCACCATTTAAATTGGGAAATTTGTTTAAGAATAAAAATATGGTAAATAAAACAATAATTATAACATGTGAAACAAATTTGTTTTATAACTAGAGAGTGTCATGTGTCAACCACGTGTTTAACCACCACTATTTGTAAACCATATGTTGTAGGCCATATACTCATGCTAAAGGGTCCCTAACCACAATTTGTATTTTATACACTGAGTATATGTAGTTTGTTTCTGCAAGCATAAACGCATGGGTCCCAGAGTTATCAAGCCAAACTTCTTTTCCATGTGTAGTTAAAAAAGAATAAACGTCTTAAATTTACCAACATTTTCACCACAAATATTTTAAATTAAACCTTCTTTTCAAGCTGAAGTAAAATGAAGCTAAATTGCCAAAACAGCCCGATTTAGTTTTTCATGTGTCAGGGAATTCCCCTAGGTTTAGTAGATAAGTTTCTGTTTTTACATATGTGGGTGATGTTATGTAACAATACTAAAAGTTTTAATCTTATTTGTCGACTGCTTGTCTTATTTGTCAGTGCGATATGGCATGCCAGTCACAAACATAATTCAGGAACATATCGTCGTTTTTAACGTAATTACCCTAAGTAAATGTTTTCTTTCTTTTAATTGGCACAAAGTGTCTAATAGTCTAACATTTCGCCAAATCTGATCAAAATTAGAGCAGCCGTTAAAGCGCTATATGCCCCAAAAAGCTAATTTATTGGAAAACAAACCTTTTGGATGTTAACGTCTCAGGGGAATTCCCCTGGATTCATTACCCAAAATTTTGGTTTCTTCGTATCTAAACCATGTTCTCTTACAAATGTCAAATTTTCATTGCGATTCCATTATTCCTTTTGGCAGATGTCGGGGCAACATGGCATGATTGTCACAATCATGATTTGAGAACAAAATCTTAATTTTAGGGTATTTCCCTAAGTACTTTTTTATTTCTTCTAAGTGTTAAATCAGTGACTAATGCACTTACATTCCAGAAAATCTGATTCAAATTGGAGCAGCCGTTCAAGCGCTATGCCCCAAAAAAGCTAATTCTTTAGGAAAAATACTGTTTTGGTTTTTAATGTCCCAGGGGAATTCCCCTGAATTTATCACCCAAAATTTTGGTTTTTGCATATCTATACCATGTTGTCTAAAAAATGTTAAATTTTTATTGCGATTTCATTAGTCTTTCTGGTAGATGTCGTGGCGATATGGCATGACTGTCACAATCATGATTTGAGAACAAAATCTTATTTTTTAGGGTATTTCCCCAAGTAATTTTTTTATTTCTTTTAACTGTTAAATCAGTGCCTAATGCACTTACATTCCAGAAAATCTGATTTAAATTGTAACATCCGTTCAAGCGCTATGCCCAAAAAAGTCATTTTTTTTAGAAAAAAATACCGTTTTGGTTTGTAACGTCACAGGGGAATTCCCCTGGATTTATTACCCAACATTTTGGTTTCTGTATATCTAGACCATGTGTC
>CH002917.1:1652713-1668396 GCA_000149265.1 Ciona savignyi | reverse complement strand
AACTGTCTGATAGTGGTGTATATTTTAAATTTAACAGATAATGGTGCGTGGTTGTTGATAAGAATTGGGATATTGTTGACATTGACAGATTTTTTGCAGGAATTTACTTCTTTTTTATTCATGGAATAGATTTATTTTTGATATCAAAATGGAAGATCTGGTTTCTGTTTTAAAACTGGTTCCAAACTTTAACTCGTTACAAGTGTCTTTTAACTTGTGCAAAGGGCTGCTTGAAACATATAGTAACCAATCATCGCTAAAGAAAAAAGATTCCTACCGCAATATCCAACTTTTAATTGCAACATTACCATGTATTGATGGTCAAGACAGAAAGTTACCATCTCTTATCAGTTTGCTGTGCGATCTTTTCAAAAAAATATGCTTGTCTCCACTACAATTAGGAAAATCTGAGCTTGATTTTGTGTTATTTTGCACTAACCCAACAGCTGCTCCTAAAGAATTATCAACTCAATGCACTGAAATTTTATGGAAGCATTTTAGAGTTTGTTTTCAAGAGCTACAGACTAACTCTGAAGATGAAAACTCTATCCCCGAAAATTTAGAAAGAAATCTAACAAAACTTAGATATATAGTTGATGTCTTTATACACGAAGGGCATACAAAAATTATTCAGCCCTTAACCCAGTTAATGATTCAACAAGTTAAAGCGAAAGATTATATAGCATCTTTGCCATTTTCTAGTTCGAAGTGTCTTGGTTATATTTCGAAAGCAATAAGGCGGTTAAACAGTTTAGATGATGATACCTTGGACGTTAAAGAATGGACATGTTGTGAATTGCTAGACCTGGTTTCTGTATTTGAAACTGTCATTGATGCAGAAATTCTATCCATAAACTCCTTAAATTGCTCAACTAGATCTTCAAGTGTTTCGAATAAAAGTTTGGACATAGGATGCAATATTTTACAATGTGTTTTGGACTGCATTGGATATTGTCAGGGTCATGCAAAATATAAGGAAATCCTAAACCAACTTGTTTCGGGGAACTGTGCTTGGTTTGTTGTTCAAATTGGTATCTCTAGTCCTTTTTCTGCGGTTCGAAAATCGTCAGTTTCAATTTTGCGAAGTCTTTTGAATCATATGCAGCAAAATCAACTCTTTCTCACCATGCAGCAGGACAGTGTTTCCCAATGCAATTGGATGAAGTACTGCGCACCAGGGTCATACGAAACTGGTCAACAATTGGCTTCAATATTGGAAACGCTGGAGGAAAATCAAATACATGTAGTGAAACCAATCTTAATAAAAATTAGAAGTGTTTGTGAATCAGAGATCACTGCTTTCAATTGGTTCTTTGCCCTTTCAAAGCGCCTTCTGCAGCATGAAAGCAAGTAAGTTGAAATAAAATTTATGTTGATCATATCTGTGTCATCAAATCATGTACCTGTATTAGACATGGTCAGAGTAGCAAAATCTAAACCGCAATTTCAGTTCACAATTTATATCAGCCAAGTGAAAACATTTTTTTTAATTAAATCTGAAATACACACCAGTAATATAAAACTATTCAAGTAACAAAAAACTAAGTTTGTCAATCTATAACCTATATCAGTTCTTCAGATCACCTCACACCCACCTTGGGTTATGATTCAGACAATCCTTTGGTAGAATCCATCATTCCACTAGGTTTAGGTAATGTCCGTTAAGTGCCTTCCCCAAGGACACATGCAACTAGCTGTCGACCAGTTTTAAACCTAGCCCTTTTGCCTAAAAAGTGAAGAACTAACCCACCAAGCTAATTGGTCGGACAATTGACTGTATAAAAGTACTGGTAACATATTTTCCGTCCCAAGTTAAATTCTCTCAATAACCAACTAAGTTGAATGTTTCATTATTATTTCAGGCTTGTACAAAAAGAGGGAGTTCTTCTCTTGTTAAGCTTGAACTACAATGACAATTCTCTATTGGAAGATACAGGATGCCTTTTATCCTTCATTGAACTCTTACTCGTCAATTTGCGGGACGATCAACTGTACTATGTTATGAACGGGTAAGGTTTGCTTCTGGACTTTCAACCAGTATTTTTCCACCTGTGATTTTGCAATCTGTTGCTTATTTATAATATTAAATATATCCATAATTACTGTAATGTTATTTAATTGCCTGAACCCAGCGGATTAATGGGTTCTACCAAATTGAAGGAACGTTTGAAGCATACACAACACACTGCAATATCTCCGGTAACATGACGATGGGCCCGAGGTAATTTGACGATTGCCTGTGTGTTAACCCCCTTGGTTTTTCCATTCACGGGGATAAACATGAATATCCTATCCTGTTCTATCATTACTCAAATGCCCACTTGAAAATGACTGCTTCTGATTTTAAGGGCTAAATAATGGATAAAACACCTGAGAACGATCAAACAAATTATCGACTAAAATTATACTTTAATTCCAGCCCTGATGAAACCATAGAAGAGGCCAGTATTTCCACATCTGACAGCCTGAAGGTATTCCTTTCAACATGTCTTCAGCAAACTAGTGACAAAGCAGTGTTTCTCAACGCAATTCTTCATATGTTGACTCTATCCACATGGAGCCCTGTATCACTCCTACATGTACTTGACGCCATACATGGTTTAGATACAATGACAGCTTGGGGGAAAGATGCTGTTGCTGATTTGTTGTAAGTCAAAAAAAATTAAGTACATTTGTATATCAGTCCATAAAGCCTGATACCACCGTACAGCACAGCACATCGTATTAACCCTTTAGAAACGAGATTCTTTTAGCGCAATTTGCACGTTTTGACTGAGTTCGCTTTGTAGTGCTCTAGCGCCTCTCGTGTTATAGTTAGAGCAAAAATGAAATGTTCAACACTAGAGTTGTTCGAAATAAAATTTCCAAAATTTCTGATTTTTTGATTTTTTTGATGACGTCACTATCTGGGTATCCACGTCATATTCTTTCTTATACATTGTTATAGTTTTTGATCTGTTGATAATACATCGTATTAACAGCACATTGTATTAAACCGTCAGTTCAATGCATCTAGTAAACAACTCAGTGGTTTAATATACCCGTCTTACCAGAATGATTGTAAGTACAATTTCTGCCTAAACAGTGTTAGGTCTACTAAGCAAAACAATTAACAGATTTGACTATTTTATTTTGGTCTGTAATAACCTCACTATCCCCTGTCGTTAAAAAATTTAAAAAAATTACCCATTTTTTATGGAAAAATTACGCTTTAAAAATTACCCGTTTTTTATGGTAAAAAAATTAGGCTACCCATTTTAAAAATTACCCGGGTAAAAATTACCCGTTTTTTATAGTCGGATTTATTTATAATTTTAAAAAGGACTGAAAAGGTGTTCCAGTACCTTATTGGCCTTTAAACATTTTTTTATTGAATGGTATTAGAAACGATGTATGTTTGAAGACTTACTAATTAACTACTTCCTTTACATTTTAGTGAGTTGACAACCAAAACTGTTCGCACTCACAACGTTATTCTGAGAAAAACAATACAACGAATTTTATTGGGCTGTTTTCTCAAGTTTGTCGATACTTCCAATATTAGCCTGGATGATGCTTTAAGGATCTTTCACTACTCCATGAAAGAATCAGCTTTTTCAAGAAATTCAAAACTATGGAAAATGGTGAGTCTTTGAAAATCCAGGATTAGTGTTAGAGATGGAGTTTTTGTTAAAAACAGTTTCTAATTTGCAATTGGTGTTTAAAGTTGGGTTAGTATTACTTTTCATAGTGAACAGTTTTCCTCCTTCCCACTTTCCCTTTTTTAGCATTCCCCCCCCCCCCCCCCCTCTTTGGCATAAAAGTTGCATAATAAAAAAAAACGTTTTCAGCTTGCAGTTTGGCTCGTTGGGAACTTTCCAAATCTTAGTGAATCTGTGGCGATCCCAAAAGTTTATGTACTAAACCGAGTGAAGCAGTTTCTTCAGAAAGAATCCTTCCAATTGCAAGAGAATGAGGTCCACTATGTGTCACTTGGTGCAGTGTTACTGTTGGATGGTTCACTTCTTAAAGAAGGTAAAAACGTTTTATTTTTTACACACATTAGTTTATTTCAGCTTAATAATAGTGTGTTTAAAAATACCATTTGACAAGTAAGCGTGAGTTTGGTAGGATTTTTGCATGGATAAATATCTTAAGGGTTAAATCTGTTAAACTTTTAGTATCTAGCTCACTTAGCTTAACTTTTTCAGATCTCTTTTGGCTAAATCCAAAATTTGTTTATTCTGTGAATTAATCTTGGTCAAAAACAAAACAAATTTTTTTCGTAATAAGTTTTGTGTTTAATTCAAATATCCGTTTAAATTTACTCTCTGATAAGAAGTATAATCAATGTTAATTAAATTAGCCTTTTTTCGAAATTCGATTACCTTCATTGTATTTCATTACAACAATGTTTTATATTGAACCGATTAAATTAGTAAACTGATCTTTTCACTATAATATTCCTTCTTACGTAAACCAAAAACAAGGTCTTCCTTAAAGGTCATTCACCTGAAGAATTGGTCACTCAGTTAATAAGCGAAATATGTGCTATAACTGACAAAGCGGGAACACATGCATATCTGTCAGAAGGCAAAATAAGTTCAGCATTTCAACTGATCGATTCTCTGTTAAACATTTTAAACCAGACTTTTTCCAACTCCGGTAAGTTTTACACAGTACTGTGATTCAAAATTTTAAGAACAGTTTATCTTTTGTATCGTACTTACTAACAACAGGTTCCCTAAAAGATCTTATGTCTGTAAAAAAGCAAGAATCGGATCGGTGATTATCCCGACATTCCAAGAACGGGTTCGACCGAACCCATGCGAACCTCTTGCATCCCATCACTGGGTATATGATTTCAGTTTGGTTGTTGGTATTAAGGCACAGATGTTATGTTTCTATTTGTAGGTGTAATTGGTGTTATAACCATGAATTAACGTGTATACGAAGTTCAATTGCTGTTGCAATTAAAGTGTGTTTTACTGTTTTATATAGTAAAGACATCATTTTGTTCAACCCATTAATCTTAGGTTCAAGCAATGTATGCTATGTGATGAAATTGAATTAGGTTCTTTATAATGTTTAATATGTAGATTTACCATAATGTAATTATGGGTTGAAGCTAATTTTGGTAATACTTTACATTATTTTTATTCTTCTACTAGGAATTTTATTATGGGTCCCATTTTAAAAAAATGGGACACATATTGTTTTTGTCCGTTTTTTTTTTCGTTTTTTTTTTGTCAAACGCTTGACAGGCATGGCATGTCGCCCCGACATCTATCAGAAGGAATAATGGAATCTCAATGAAACTTGGTGATCTATTAGACAACATGGTCTAGATATGTAGAAACCAAAATTTTTGGTGATAAATCCAAGGGAATTCCCCTGGGACGTTAAAAACCAAAACGGTATTTTTTTCTAAAAAATTATCGTTTTTGGGCATAGCGCTTGAACGGCTGCTCCAATTTTAATCAGATTTGGTGAAATATAAGTGATTTACTCACTGATTTAACACTTAAAAGAAATAATAAAATTACCTAGGGAAATACCCTAAAAAATTAGATTTTATTCTCAAATGATGATTGTGACAGTCATGACATGTCGCCCCAACATCTACCAGAAGTAATACTGGAATCGTAATAAAACTTAGCTATTCGTTAGACAACATGGTTTAGATATGTAGAAACCAAAATTTTGGGTGATTAATCAAGGGGAATTCCCCTGGGACGTTAAAAACCAAAACGCTATTTTTTTCTAAAAAATTGCCTTTTTTGGGCATAGCGCATGAACGGCTGTTACAATTTGAATTAGAATTTGTGGAAGGTAAGTGCATTAGTCACTAATTTAACACTTGGAAGAAATAATAAAATTACCTAGGGAAATACCCCAAAAAATAGGATGAGGTCTCAAATCATGATTGTGACAGGCATGCCATGTCGCCCCGACATCTACTAAAAGGAGTAATAAAATCGCAATGAAAATTGGGCATTTGTAAGACAACATGGTCTAAATATGCAGAAATCAAAAATTTGGGTAATAAATCTAGGGGAATTCCCCTCAGACGTTAAAAATCAAAACGTTTTTTCTAATAAATTAGATTTTGTGGCCATAGCGCTTAAACGGCTGCTCTAATTTTGATAAATTTCGGTAAAATGTTAAAACATTAGACACTTTAAACAATTTAAATAAGAAAACATTTAATTAGGTTAATTTCCATAATACAAAGATATGTTCCTAAATTATGATTGTGGCAGGCATGCCATATCGCACTGACATCTCCAACAAGAAGTCGACAAATCAGATTAAAAATTTAAGAATTGTTACATAACATGACTCACTTATGTAAAAACAGAAACTTATCTACCAAACCCAGGGGAATTCCCTGAAATTATGAAAAACTAAATCGGGCCGTTTTGGAAATTTAGCTTTAATTCACTACAGCGCTTGAAAAGAAGCTATAATTTAAAACATTTGTGGTGAAATGTTCGTAAATTTAAAACGTTTATTCTTTATTTAACTAAACATGGAAAATAAGTTTGGTCTGTTAACTATGGGACCCATGTGTTTATGCTTACAGAAACAATCTACATACTCAGTTTATAAAAGACAAATTGTAGTTAGGGACCCTGTAGCATATATATATGGCATACAACATGTGATTTACAAATAGTGGTGGTTAAACACGTGGTTGACACTCTCTAGTTTTAAAACGGTTTGTTCTTCCTTTTTGATTAAATCAAATGCCCACTCGAGTGCCTTGTTCAGAGACACACATTACTAGTTAATAACTAGAGTTTCGGCTAATGTAATCTCAAAACTTTTATATATATTTAGTAATATTTAACTAGCATGCAGTTTTGTTAATACTTCTTATTTATTTGCCATTTTTTTAATATATTATGGCAATTTTTCATTCAATATTAAACCTCTTGCTATGAGAAAATAAACAATTTGATAAGCCAACTAGTAGAACTGTAATTTTAAAACAATATATTTTTAACTGGTAATTTTACATTCAATATAAACTTCTT
This sequence comes from Ciona savignyi, assembly GCA_000149265.1. NCBI lineage: Eukaryota > Metazoa > Chordata > Ascidiacea > Phlebobranchia > Cionidae > Ciona > Ciona savignyi. Next base: position 1,661,377 of record CH002917.1, on the reverse strand, counting down.
GCTATCAGAAAATAAACAATTTGATAAGCCAACTAGTAGAACTGCAATTTTAAAACAATTTTCATATATTTTTAACTGATCAATCAAAATCAAATTTTCCACAGACCAGATTTTGCAATCGTTCCATATTCTTCTACCACGTGTTCTCACCGGTGCCCTTGAATTCATTTCAAGAAGAATCCAATCAGTCAAACACAGCAGTGTGTATTTAAATGCAACAAAGAAACTGATCACGTTCTTATATTCTAATGTTGGTCAAAGGGCTAAACTTGCCAGCAAGGTCAAGCCATTTATGAATGCCATCACTGAATCAACATTGAGTTCTCTGAAACTGTTAAAACAAGGTGCTAAGCAACCAGTAAGTTGATAGAAAGTAGTAATAAGACACACTACAGCCTTGTTTTATGCTGTAAATCAAATGGTTTGATTTCATACTATTTAAGATTTTAATTAGACACACAACCACTTTATGTTCACACCCCCATTTAGTGGTTTTAATTAATTAACTTAAAGTCAAAGTTTGAACCACGGCTATAGCTTTAATAACCTGACTGTACACATAAGGTGGTGTTGAAAACCAATGTTTGTTGTTGTCACTCCGCCAGATTTAAATTTAAGTTTCTGATTCTATTTTTTACGGAAGCAATGTGTATGTTTCTAAATCCGACTGAGCTTGGTTTGTGAGTAGGTTGTTATCAATCAAATGGTGTCCCTGGGAAGACACTTAGTGGACATTTCCTCAACGTAGTGGGTTAATAGGTTGTACCATAATTAAAGAAAAACACAATGCAATGGCATTGGAAAACTGTCCATGGGCAAGAGGTAATCTGACGATTGACCATGTGATAACGCCCCTTGCGTTTCGCATTCATACAAAACATGAATATTCTATGCATTTTATATCTATTCACATTGCAATATTTCTTTATAGATTCCGTTTCATGCTGCTGCGGTTTCTTTTAAAACAATGGTTTGGTGTTTTGAAGTATTTGACTTGATGCAACTTGACTTTGACAAGGCGGTTGCTGCGAAAGTGTGTGGTGAGCTAGCCGATGTCTGCTCTTCTGATTAGGAATCTGTAATCTGAACTGTTTTAAATAAAGCACCGGCCACTAAACTATGCAACATTGTATAAAAAAAATAAGGCAAAACGGGCATTAATTTTAATACGATTTATTTAATAAAGAAAGCCGATTATAACTACACTTGGTCGATCTTCAAATAATTAATTGTGGCCAGCTTACCACTCGGTATTTTAATTTTCTGTGACACCAAGCCTAGGCAAAGCTTGGTTGCATTGGTGACTAAAAAAACAGTCTTTACAAGACAAAAGGCATACTAGATTTTATGGTAGCCAGTGCGAAAAAAGGACAGTAAGCATAAAAGCAGTGCTACAGAGGCAATAAATTCAAATGTAGACACTTTCGACCCAAAAAAATAAATCAAAAAAAGTAAATAGTGAAAAAGTGTTTTTAAAAAAACTCCGTAAAATAATCGTAAGGCCAGGGTATAAGCAAATTGCATGATATAAACCATCAAGACACTGTCAATATCTTTTCGGAAATGGGAAAAACTAAAAAGAGGAAAAGTGGGAAGAAGGGACAGAGGGAAACTTAATACTAAAATGAAGATTATGGCATTAGAGTCAGTTTTAAACATGAAGTTGAAGTTAGGGTTTGTTCTGGGGTTGAGTTTAGTGTTTAGGGCAGGGTTTATATTAGTTTAAGTAATTTTACTGTACAGTTTCCCTCCTTTTAGTGTTGTCCTTTTGGAAACTGGTGTGAGCTTTTTGCTCGTCAGATGAATAACGAGCTGTTAATCTTCTTGTACATAACACAAACCACAATAGTTTAGCTGCTATTGTGCTCTCCCTCATAAACAATCCTTAAACAATTCTTTATTATTCAATAGATTCCTTGCCACCTTTGGATTTATCTGGCTCAAGAATTGTTAAATCACCGGAGGTCAAATTGCCTCGTTCAGACATGGTGGAATATTGCAACGCACAGTTGTCCCTATTGCCCCATGTTCTGGGGAAGTACAAGGACCTGAAACTGTCAAACTACCCAGATGTGATTCACCAATTATCAGCCATGTTGGACACAGTACCGGCTAATCAGTTGGAACCTACCTACAGTGCAGCCAAAAGTGTATTATCTCTGGTAATTGGAAAGTGTTTATTAAATATTTACAGTTTCTTTTGTAATGCTATGCAGGGCCAAAAATCCATCAAATTTTGGGCGAGTAAGAATTCACTTGCGTGTGAAAGCTCCTGCGAGCAACGGGAGTAAACATGGCTCCGAACTGTAGTTTAATGGACGTAACAACTGTTTAAATCTGGTATTGTAACAATCTTACATTGTAATGCTGATGTAAGTATTATAGATTCCAATATTCGGACACGCCATGTGTGTAATAAAAACGTTATACTCCAGTGGAATAGAAAACGGTTGAGGTAAATGTTAATTAGTTTTTTCCATGCAAGAGTAAATTCTTATTGTGCGCCGTACGTCATGCAAGTATTTCTCGCGTGGATTTTTGGTCCTGGCTATGTGTTTTTAATGCTCATTCACATTTGTTATATATTGAATTTTGGCACAAACGGGAAGTCCAAAACGTATTATACAATGTGCAAGTGTTAAAAACAAATACATTAAATACAAGCTTTGGTTTAACCCTTTAAACCACTTATTAAGTCAAGGCAATGCCTAAGGACTCAACTGACTAGCTTGCGATTTCACCACCTTTTGGTTAATGGTCTGTTGTACATGATATATAACAAATCTAACTGGCCAGACAATAATAGAATTCCGAATTCGCAAAACATTGAATACAAGTTTATTTGCAGGTATGTTCTGATGATGAAATTGCTTCTTGTATAAAATCCATGTGGAAAACCCTAAAAGACCTCATTAGTTCATCCTCATTTCGAACCCTGTACTCCAAATTTGTTACTGCTGTTTTCCAGCCCTGCCTTTTGTCATCCTCTTCAAAATCATTAGTTTTTTCAGCCATATTTGAAGTTCTTTCTGATGTGATTGAAATTTCCAAGTCAAAATCAGGCGTTTTGAACGAACCAATTCAATCATGTGCTCAATTTTGGTTAAATAAAAAAACAATTTTGTCAGTCATAAACGGGAACCAAAAGCATGAACCAAAACTGTCAAATCCGAATAAACCATTTTTAGATCATTTTGTACAAATTTTGGGATCATCAAAACACAACGACAAAATATGTGTAGAATTTACCTCAGCGTTAAATCATAGTGAATTTTTTATACACTGCCTAACTTACTCTCCTGCCCCAACTAAAGACAGCAAATCAACCAACCAAGCGATACTGCATGCACTGACCCTTGATGACGCATTTTCTCCTGACAGTTTTACATCTGCTGGTAAGCTAATGAACCTATGTCAAGTATTATTTATGCCCAGATTCTAAGAAAATGCATGAAAGAGCAAAATAGTCCACCAAAAAGCATCAAACCAATATATCATTGTGTTTTAAGACATTTCGGTATGATCATAAAATTGAAAATGGAATAGAGTAACATTCAAAATTTCATATGATAAGTTATTTATTTATGTTTTTTACTCAGAAGAATTACTCTGCTAATATAATTTACTGTGCCAAAATAACTGCTTGCTGTTCATGTGTATCTTTTAGAGCCAGTTATATTAATGGTATTTTCTATTTATATTTAATGAGTATACTTAAAAATGAGTAACCTTTCCTATCATCAGTTCTTTATGTATATTGCTTCTTTAGTCCGATTAGTCTAGTGGTTTAGTGTATCGCCTTTCAGCCGTAGGGTTGCAGTTTCGAAACTGGTCGCTAGCTAGTCGGTTGTGTCCTTGGGCAAGGCACTTAACTGACATTTCTCAAACCCACCGGATTAACGGCTTTATTAAATTTAAGGAACATCCCGAACATGTAATTTATACTCAACACACTGCAATAGCTCCGGTAAACCAAAGATGGGCACAAAGTGATCTGACAATTGTCCGTATGTTAACCCCCTAGGTTTCTCGATTCATAGGGATAAACATGAATATCCTATCCGATCTGACCATTGTAAATCCAAATTTACCACCACAGATACAGAAGTTAATCTAACAGCTATAGAAGTACTGTTCAACCTTGAACCCAATAACATTGATCACCAAACTTTTGGTTGGGTACAGCTGGAGAAGTTGCTTAATTTTGATCAGACAATAACACAGGTGATTAATCGCTAATTTGTGTTGTAAATAGCTCTACATTAAATTCGTTTATTTAGCTCAGCAGGTTAATCTCACTTTCCAACTTTTAAATTTACAAACGAAACCCTGCTTTTAGGCATAGACATCTATCCCAATTACACCATCTTTTTAAATAATGTATACCGTGCCTATATCCTACACATTATGTGTACCTGCATCCTAGGAAATTTGGGGTGATTATGTGTAACTGGGTCTTTTGGAATTTGGGGTGATTATATGTAGCTGGGTCTTTTGGAATTTGGGGTGATTATGTGTAACTGGGTATTTTGGAATTTGGGGTGATTATGTGTAACTGGGTCTTTTGGAATTTGGGGTAATTATGTGTAACTGGGTCTTTTGGAATTTGGGGTGATTATGTGTAACTGGTCTTTTGAAATTTGGGGTGATTATATGTAGCTGGGTCTTTTGGAATTTGGGGTGATTATGTGTAACTGGGTCTTTTGAAATTTCGGGTGATTATATGTAGCTGGGTCTTTTGGAATTTGGGGTGATTATGTGTAACTGGGTATTTTGGAATTTGGGGTGATTATGTGTAACTGGGTCTTTTGGAATTTGGGGTAATTATGTGTAACTGGGTCTTTTGAAATTTCGGGTGATTATGTGTAACTGGTCTTTTGAAATTTGGGGTGATTATATGTAGCTGGGTCTTTTGGAATTTGGGGTGATTATGTGTAACTGGGTATTTTGGAATTTGGGGTGATTATGTGTAACTGGGTCTTTTGGATTGTGAGATGATTATGTGTAACTGTTCCTTTGGAATGTGGCGTGATTATGTGTAACTAGGTCTGCATAGACCTCGACCCCAATTCAACCACTTTTATACATATCATTAATCGTGATTTTATACTTGAGTCCACCATACTCACAACTGGCTTTAATTAATCATTGGAACCCCCATAAAAATGCAAACTTTTGTTCCAGAGTAAACCTCGTCAACATTTCAACTCCCCCACCCACTTGGTCAGGCAAAAAACATGGCAATCTTTAATTCTGTTGCTTCGTTTTGTGCCCAAAGACAAAAGCCTTGGTCTTGTCAGTGAGCTCGCACAAAGACTGGCCCAGGATATGCAAGCATCAGTAAGACATCTTATGGAGTGGAGTTTGGCATTACTGGTGTTCAGGTGTGTGGGATTGAAAATATTTTTTTGACTCTACATTAAATAAGTAGGGTCTAGTCCACAGTAGTGTAAATAAAAATCAGAAATTTTGGCATTAAAATTCATGTTACTTTTTTATGTTGGTCGTTATGATCATCAAATCACCTCATGCCCACACTCAGGGTGCTAGAGCCATTGCTGTGTGTTGTACATCGTACATTTTCGAACATTAGTTTTTTAAGTGATCCATTTAAGTTCATTGGATCAATGGTACATCACTCAAGTTCCTTTCCCAAGGACACAACTATACAAAAATGTTTAAGGCAGATTAGACCAAAAACTCTATCCCTATCCGCTTTATGTAAAACAGTATGTGTACTTTTATTCGCATCAACCACACATCACCACAGCGGTTTAAAACGATGCAATAAAATTTTGCCAGCACTTCCTATTAAGTCACGCATTATGCATACCGGCCTACATTTTTGGACATACTGACACTTGTTTGTGTAAGTTAATTCATAAAAGATGATGCAAGAAGGTAAAATATATTGTTTTTGCCTGGTAACCAATTCCTTAGCACCGGAACTGGGTGGTGGCTTAGCCGGCATTAAATCATGTGCCGAAACTATGTAATCATGGGCTGAACCATGTAAAGATTTAAAAATAATGATTTTGAACCTACATTTAAAATTTTTTTTATTGTCAGGTGGTGAACGGTCCACTTTCGTTTTTGTTTTCGCATCCTTACGCATTCTAAAAACTTGTCACCTATGGGTGAACCTATATAGTGTTAAGAAAGTCATTTTTTCACAAAGGTGTTTTTGAAAAATCATTGCTTTAAATTTGCATATTGTATTCAACTTCAGGTTTCCGGCCACTGAATCTGTGGTGTTCGGCATTCTAAACTCCAATGTCCAAGGAAAGAAGTGCCCTGTATTTTCCTCCATTTGTTCATGCCTCACCATTGCCCTGCTGGTGGGTCTGTGCAAAGTAAAAACTCAATCATTCGAAATATGGGATCGCTACTTTTCAAACCTCATTAACGCCGCTATTCCATGGTGCATGACGCAGCATTTTTCGGTTCGACTTTATGCCAGCGCTGTGCTTTTGAGAGGCAAAATCCTTTACTCTGACCATGGTAGGTACAACATTTGATTCATTTATTGTGGTGTAAAAGTCAGGTTGAGTGTTGGTGGGATATAGGTAGGTTATTCATGTTTATCCCCTTGAATGGGAAAACCTAGGGGGTTATCACACGGGCAATCGTCAGATCACTTCGCGCGCCCATCAGTGTGTTGTATATGATGGACACGTTCCTTCAATTTGGTAGAACCCATTAACCGCTGGGTTTAGGCAATGTCCGTTAAGTGCCCTTGCTCAGGGACACAATCGACTAGCCTAGCGACCAGTTTTGTAACTTTAAACTTTTGGCTGAAAGGCGCTGCACTAAACCACCAGACTAACCGGTCAGTTTGTTGTAATTGCAACTTGCTTGTTTTCTTGGGAAAACTATTACAGACATAGTACGACCCAAAAATGCCTACGGTTCACAATTAACTGAATTGTTTGAGAATGTAATAAATTATTTAACTTGAATACTCAAAATTAGAAATCTTATTATAATGGTGTGATAAAATCCTTAACACAAAGATTTTTCTCATTTGGGTGGAACAGAAAATTTTCTAAATAGGAAAACACAGGGGTACTATCTCACCATTAATACCAGATTACCTTGCACACACCATAATATTACTAGAGCTATTGTAGTGTGGTGCATATGTTAAAGACAAACACTAGGCCCAAGCAATGTCGGTTAGGTTCAATTTAGTTTATTTTTTGTTTCCACAATGAAAACACGAAGCAGGACATTTGATTAGAAATTTGGAAAACAGGAAAAAAAAGGATAGCTGTTAGAACATGTCTAAAAACCAATCAATAATCAAGTTTCGGGTATAATTAGACGTGGCCCCTAAACCCACATAAAATAAATATAAATAAAACAAAAATCAAACAATAAATGTGTATAAAAAATTACACTAAGCCTCGAAGAAAAGTGTGTGGTAAAGCGACTGGTCCAATGGTGGAGCCGGCTTTAGGATAAGGGGTGGCCCAGAAAGTGTGGATAAAGAAAAATCATAAAAATGAAAATCCACTAAAAATGAATTGTTTAAGGAAATATCAAAGCCAGCAGCTGGTTATCTCTTTCCTAAAAATAGCCTACCGGTCCGACTAGTTATCTAATAATGTTGTTTTTGGATAAATTGTTCCATACAAACTTTAACCTGCCGTTTTACAAATAAACATCTCAAAAATACGCTTATTTTCAGACCAGTTACCCCATCTGCATTCCAAATTTCCTTTCCTTGAAAAATGTCTTGAATTTGCCGAAAATTCATCCGGAAACGTTGGCAAAAACTGGCAACGAATCAAAGACAGTTTCATGCTCTTCCACTTGGATCCGGTTGAGGATTTTTCACTTGAAACAATTCTATGTTCCATTCCTCGACTTTGCTTACTTGATGCACCAGACACCTCGTACTTGGAAAGCTTGGCAAATATCAAATCCTGGTTTGTCATTTTAATCGGTTACATATCTTACATTAGCAGCAGCGACTTGTGTGTCTTCTTTGTATTGTGTATTCAGTCCGACCGGATAGTCTGGTGGCTTAGTGCGATGCCTTTGAATCGAAAGGTTGTGGTTTCAAATCTGGTTGCTAGTTAGTCGGTGGTGTCCTTGGGCAAGGCACTTAACGGACATTGCCTGAACCCAGCGGTTTATTGTGTTGTACTAAAGGAACATGTTTATCATATACAACATGCTGCAATAGCTCCGATAACCCAACGGTGGGCACGAGGTGATTTGATGATTGTCTGTGCGAAAACACCATTGGTTTTTCCATTCACGGGTATAAACATGAATATCGTATCCTATACCTACCTAATGCACTGTAGTTTTTTCTGCTGGTTTTAACTTCTACACTGTAGATTTCCTACTTGTCTTAACAACTTTACTATAGTTTTTCTAAGTGTTTTAGAATACTGTTGTTTTTCTTTGTTTTTTACCTATCGTACTATGGGGACTACTTTGTCCAGTTGATATAACTACCATACTGTATTTTTTTTGTAGTTCCGGCTTGTTTTGTTTAAAATGTTTTTCCACCTGAATATTCAAAGCCCCGTCACTATCACCTTGTCCCCCCCCAATCTAAACTAGCAGATACCAATGTGAGTCTGTGGCAAACCTGAACCTATTTCAAGTGTTGAAAATCTCTAGATGAAATGTCTTTAATTTCATAATTCC
>CH002917.1:1627264-1650855 GCA_000149265.1 Ciona savignyi | reverse complement strand
TTTCCCAGATTTCGCCAGTTTGCATTAGTTTGTTCCAACCTGGCGGAATCTAATTGGTTGTAAGGAATTTCAGTAACTTTTATATTGTATACAACATTCTAACATCGCTGTAAACATGCAGTGTGCTAATGAATATCCTTGTGAAATGGCGCTAAGCAAATCGTATATGTCATTTCTATCCTGGTGTGTGGGGTAATTGGCACAAAGGATTTGTCCACGATTATCATCAGATAATTCATGACCATATACTCTAATATGAGCTAACTGGAAGTACATTTTTATTATATATTTCAAGTTTATCTTTATCCTCTTTTGTTTAGTCATGCTTGTCTCTCATACCCAGGTTCCCTTCGAAATGTGTTGTTCTACTTGGCAACGAAAAAGAGGGAATTCCTCCTAATTTACTACGTTTGTGCGATGCCAGCGTCGAGATACCACAAGTGGGCGTCGTTCGCTCCCTCAACGTACACGTCAGCGGGGGAATCACCGTATGGGAATTCACCCGACAGCGACTGCTCGAATCCCAACCGAATTCGTAGATATTGGAAAGACATTATTCTTTTTTTCAAAATGCATTAATAACGCCAAAAATACAGGCTGCTAGTACAGTGATTGCGTTTTGTTTGGTGTCACAAATATCAAAACTTCTATTCTCTTACCCGAGTGGGAAAGCTTAGGTCAGACTTCTGCGTTTCCACTGTCATACTACTGGAAGCACTTAGTCATGTTAATTGAAGCATAGAGAATTTACTAGGATTTTTCCACTGTCAACACAGTTTTTTCTAAAATCGCTATTTGGTTAGAGCGATGGCCGTAAAGAAACACTCCCAAAATACCTTCTATTAACGGGAAAGGGAATATATATATACAAACGCACGCAATTATCATTAATATTTTTTATAGCCCGGTTAGATGGCGTATAACCAATTAATTCCTATATATGCGGGGCAGGATGTGCTAAGTAATTTTTTTTGAGTAACAATGGTGGTAATTCCCCAATGTTTGTTTGGTTGAAAGCAGCATGTATTAGCCTGCGCACTGGTGTTCTAGTATAGCTGTAAAGTTTTCTAATAGCGGAGCAGAGTTGATTGTGCATCTACTGGCTTTTTTCTCTGGAAAAAGATGCCGATGTACGTAGGGTTATCGGCGCTGAATTTGTAAGTACAATTTTGTAGGGTTTTGATTTTAGACTGCAGATCCACGCTTTAATTTTTAATTGTAAAAAATCTATGACTTCCTATGTCGGGATTTTGAGTGACAGCCGCTTTTGTGTGATCAGTTTGCATTAGAGAGATGGGAAGAATAATTAGTTGAACGCCTACTATCGGCTATTCGTGATATATATATATATAGTGTTTTCATCCAGGTGGAGAAAGAAACGCAGAAAAGTTACCATACGGGAAATCATCGGATTACAACGCGCTTAACGATTGGTTACTGGACCCATTTCCGTATGTTGTTCGTTCTATCTTGTGGGGTCGGGCGACATCCGTCAAGTGCATTGCCCAATGTAAAAAAACAAGGGCAAGCAACCGGTTTTTAACTTGGAATCATTCGGCTACCGGCAGACGACACATGCTACTTAGCATTGCCGATTGAGTTACAACATTGGACATGAACGGAGTTGAAACAGGATTTTGTCAACAAATGGCGTTAACAATTCAAGCATTGTCGACAAATAGCGTTAACTTCCAAACATTTATTTTGATTCTCACTCGTTCTCGTGGAAGTGAAATTCTCATGAACCTTGTAGCCCTTCTAGGACCATGTATGTCACCAAGGTCATCCTTTTAATTTCACGATTTTCATCTTCAGGAGTTTCTTCATCCTCTTGTATTTTTTGATCTTGTTTACCAACTTCTGCCGGTTCCGCTGCAACTTCGCCATTCGCCTCTTGCGCCACCTAGCTTCTGACGTCAGACGTGCCAGTTTCGCGTCTTCTCGGCAAATCTCGGAAACCAGTTGAGATTTTTGCCTCAACAACTCCTCCCAATTTTCTGCTTCAGCCTGTTTAAAAACTCGATTAAACTGGTTTTAGTCAAAACACAAAACTTAATTTTATTAATCGCTACTTTTGGCCTTCTACTAGACAGGTAATTACGAAACCAATCCGGTAGGATTGCTTTTTTAGTTTATTAATTTTTTGCCGCAGTATTAAAAAATGGCAAACGAATCAAATCACGGCACTGGAACAGAAAAAGACGGTAAAACGAACAGTCGTTAAAACAGGTTATTTAAAAAAATACATTTTAAAAAATATAGCGGACGCTGCCGCCAAACCTAATTGCTCAGTCGGAAAAGAGCGACTACGGCCTGCAGGCCGAATGGTTTACAAATCGATACTATACGTGGTGGCTACAACTTTGTGTCCTTTAGCAGGCACTAAAGGAGGCGTTCAACCAATTATTCTCCCTATCTCTCCAATGCAAACTGACCTCACAAAAACGACTGTCACTCAAAATCCTGACATAGGAAGTCTTAGATTTTTTCACAATTTAAAATTGAAGCTTGGATCTGCAACCTAAACTCAAAACCCTACAAAATTTTGTTTAAAAATTTTGAGCCCATACCCCCTCGTACATCGGCACCTTTTTTTCCAACAAACAGCTAGCAGATGCACAATTAACACCTTTATTTTACAAAGCACTGCTCCACGATTACAAAACTTTACAGCTAAACGAGAACACCGGCGCGCAGCCTAGCACATGCTGCTTTCAACCAAACAAACATTGGGGAATCACCACCATTGTTACTCAGCAAAACACTCGTTTAAAAACAATGACTCATGGAGGGTACCACTCGTCACATCCTGCCGTTCATAGAGGTCTTAATTGGTTATACGCCATCTAAAAGAGGCGATCGCCCTAGGAACGTCTCAAATATATACAACACACCACAATAGCGACGGTAGCCAAAGGTGGGTCCGGGTGGGTGTTGGATTCTCTCTACGCGGATAAAACATGAACTATCTTTTTTTCTCCGGTAAGGCATGTTGCCTTAATCTAATAATAGTTGCATGAACTTATAATCAAGATGTACTTCTAATTTCTTAAAATTTATTTTATGATTTCCAAAATCGGCAAAAGGTCGCAGTGTATGATGTAATACAGATATTCAAGATTATCCCTTACCCCTCGTGTAATCGGAGATATTGTAGGCTAATTTGTAAAGCTTTTGCTTAATAGCTAACAAAGGTATGCCCCTCATCATACCCTTGTCTTATTATTTTAATGTGTGCTCAAAACGTTTACCAAACTTGGAGATTGTCCGGCAGATTAGTCCGGTGGGTTAGTGCGTCGCCTTTTAGCCAAAGGGTTGCAGACTCAAAACTGGTCGCTAGCTAGTCGGTTGTGTGCAATCCACTTAACGGACATTGCCTAAACACAGCAGATTAATGGTTTTACCAAATTGAAGGAACGTGTGTAACATACACAACAAAACACACTGCAATAGCCTTAGTAACCCAGCGGTGGGCGCGAGGTGATCTAAGGATTGCCCGTGTGTTAACCCCCATGGCTTTCCCATTCACCGGGATAAACATGAATATCCTATCCTATCTAATATATCAAAATACCTCATCACTAAAAATCACTTCCAAACACTTCGGCTACTATCATCAATCATATTACCTGATCTAACGATGGTAACATCGGATAGGGAAACGACACCATCTCTTCGAAGATCTTTTCCAGCGTATCTTCATCCACTTCCTCGTTATATATTTGTTTCTTCTTTTTATCCTGCTCCAATTTCGTTAAATTTCTCCCTTTGGTCAACCAGCCCGGCCCTTCGTTTGTATACGTCGTTTTAACCTTCCTTTCTTTGTTAAAGCTCTCCATCCATGTTTTTCTTTTGGATAAGTCTGAGCTTTCAGCATCACCGGTGCCGAAGTTTGTTTTAACTTGACTATTTTCGGAGATCGTCGGAAGTCGAGGCTTTTGCGATGTGGATATCGCGTTCGAAGCGATTCCGTTCAGGCACTGGGATTGTACCCCAGCCTGCAAAAGAAAAAAATATTCTTTGGAACGCAAGAAGGCTCTCCGATACGGTTTTGCTATGATACCTTCTTTTTTATCTAAGCGAGTAGAACATGGTTGCTTTAATGCGAGTTATCGTCAATTTCCATGGCCGTCACGGCATAACTATATATTGCAGTGCGATTTATAAAATTATTACAGATTCGTTTTAAAAGTCCCTTGACTTCGGGCATAATTAACTAGCTTACGATAGGTTTCTAATTAAAAACATTCCAGCTGATGATCCGACGCTAAATTGTTCCAAAAATTAGTAGATGGATTTGGGATCAAATCTAGCCGTTGTAGGTCTGTCGTTGTAGTTAATTGGTAATTTTTTTTGTTGGCGCAGAAAAAATAATTTGACGCTTTTAACCCGAGTTGGTGGTCTGAGACCGCCACTTTCGAGGAGTAATCGTACTGGGTTGATGATAAAGGACACTTCTTTAAGCGTCCAAGTCTCGGCTTACGTTAACTACTATATATGATATCTTATAATATACAGTATCACCTATATGCGGTTGTGTGGCAGAATGGTTAACGTGGCGGATACATATACCGACTTTTATACAAAAAACGGTCCTGGGGACGAGCCCATCATAGGTTCGAAACTTGGCTCGGTAAAAGAAAAAATACAGCATCACCTACACTATACTTTCCGTTGCTAGGTTTTTCCGTCTCACTATACTTTTCCGTCACTAGCACATTGTCTTGAAGATTGACTTCGACTGATTGGCCTTCGTGCTTGATTCTTTGCACAAGCCAGTTAAATATCGCCGTGGACTGTCGAAATATCATTTTACTTATTGGTATTTACAGCGAAAATTTAGCGAGAAAATGTACAGATTGATTTGATTGACTTTAAGTCAGCGATAAATTCTCCAACACTCGAATTTCCGACATCCGACTATAACAACAAATCATTTCATCAATGTGTATTTTTTCACCCGGTAATATTCAAATTATATATACCCATCCGTAATAAAACGTAAGCTGCTGTCGAAGTAACATTTAATCACAATAAACTGCCGTGAAATTATTTGTGTTCCTTTGTCCGACCGGTTAGCTTATATGTACCAGTCGTTCTATTAGTCAAAATATTATTTTGTTTGAAGGTATAACTTAATGGTTAGCAATTCAATAGAATTGCATACCTTACCTCCGTTACGACTTGACTTTCTGATTTTCTTTCACTAGATTCGTTCATTGTTCTACGGTAGATGTCGCTATTCGACAACGTGATTTTCGTCCATGCTTTCGAAGTTCCATTATATTCGGTTGTATTTTAAGAAATTGTTTACCATAAATTTGTTTCTCTTTAGGTGCTTTTCATATGCATATGCTGTTATTGTTTTGTAAATATGTGCACTATTACGTCATACAGACGCATAATTTACAAAATGTGCTGTAATTTAATGTCTAAAGTTTTCGTCCATTTTGTTTTGCAGACATGCTATAAAACGAGTAATTTTAGTGAAATTCTTGGTGAGAACGTTTCGTTCTCCATATCGAATAGCGGGGATTGATTAAAGTACTGGCTTCGCTAAAAATCCCGCTTCTTTTCAAACGAGGCAGCTGCACAAAGTCGGGATTTTCGCTTCGTGGATACGAGTGGCCACTTAGCCCGCTCTTCACCAAGTGACTGACTGGGCCTCTCGAACCGAAATACATCAAAACATTTCCCTTTGCGGCCTCGGGCAGCGCTATCGATTTTTTTCATCAAAACTTTTACAGCTAGATGAACCAAGGAACTACAACGCGCAATTCTTCAAAACAAACACCAAGCAACTTTAAACATATATGGTTGCCCTTTTAAAAACGACCAAAACGACTGTTTGCTTTGCCGTATTTTCCTGTTCCTGTGTCGTGATTTGATTCGTTTGCCATTTTTTAATACTGGGGCAAAAAATAAATAAACTAACCAAGAAATTCCAACGCGCAATTTTCTAAAACAAACACTAGGCAACATCAAATATATGAATGCCCTTTTAAAAACTACATCAAAATACTAAAAATGTAAATTTATGGTGGGAATTTTAAAATAATCGACTTTATTTCAAAAAAATATTAAACTATTTTTTTAAATTCCATCTCTACTTTGTATTAGGGCTGTGTTTCTTGCACAAATGTCAATCAAGTTTTGCAGTGAAGCCCTGTCTGCAATTTCAAGTGTCTTATGACGTCACAATAGCTTCACTTGCCATTGTTACGCAACGGTTGAAAGTATGACGTCAGATTAGCGTCATCGTATCAAGATAAATTTGAAGTTGTCTGCCCAACAGTCCGCTCTGGGCAGAAGAAAAGACTTAACTTTCGGTCGTGCCTATTCGGCACATACACCATTCTAAAATGTCTACTCTAGGAAAAATGGTTTACTTTTTGCACCAAAAAAAAATATTTCCTGCTCTAGATTTTTCAAAGCGTACATTTTACAACAGAAATTCATACATCATCTTATGTTAAAAATGGTGAAAATTAGTTGAGATTTATTTTTAATCATAGTAACAAGAAATTAGTAATTACAAATATATGAAAAAATATAAGCGTTTAAATAATCGATTAAATTTATTTAATAGTTGTGGCTTAAAAACAACTTAATTGGCTTATAATAGCTCATATATATATATATATATAGAAACGGTTATTACACCACACCCTGCTTAAGTATGTTCGCATTTTTATGATCTTGTTTTTTAAATGTGAAATATTAGGAAACCCAGCATTTTTACCTTATACAAGATTTTAGTTTATGTAGATTTTAGTTATAATACAAATTTAAAACTAATAAAACACATTTTATTAACACGTTACGATTGAAAACGAAATAAAAATATTTTTAAAACGTTGTGTCATTAAAAGTTAATTTGGCATGATGTTATTGCACGAACTTAACTTAACTATACTTTACAAAGTAAAATGTACTGGTTTTATCACCATTTCAAAAGCAACAGTATAAAAAGCAACGTTTTATAGCGCTATGCGTACATTATGCTCCGAAGTTAGTTTTGGTGTTTGCTTATTTTTTGCATCTTTGTTAACAAAGATAAGAATATTAATGAACTACAGAAACAGGAAAGCCAGTAATATATACACATTTAACCAAAACAATTTCATATAAAATATATTAATCAGGTATTGCTAAAACGGTTTATTTATCGTACTCGGATAAGATAAAAAGTAACAAAAGTAACTCGGATAAGATAAAAAGTAAAGGTGACATATTTAAATTAATTAAATAATGAAAAATATTGACATGTTTCAGCAGATTACATAAAAATGTCTAATATTTTCTTAATGTCGATATATGGCGTTGTAGAAGTACACGCATACGTGTTTGACTCGAAAATAAATTTTCTTAAATATCGAAGATTATAGTTGACGTCACTTCAGAACCCTTTGCAAGGAACCTCAAGTGTGACGTCACAATACACACGCGCGCGTCACGACGTCGTGTGCTCTACTAGGCCAGCTTTGAAGCGTTCCAAGTGTCCGTGTCCATTCGAGCTTCGATTAAATTGAATCGTCGCCAATATTCCTGAAATACAAGTGTTTGTTTTCATTTCATCTTTTTGTTTTCCCCACTTTGTTATATTTTACCCTTTTCTTGCGAACGATGTTGAACCCAAACGATTCGTTTGCATAATACATGAGCTGTGAGTTAATCTGAACAAAATGGCAACACCCCAATAACACGCTTTATTTTAAAATAATGTTTAATTTTTAATCATATTTTACAATTGACTGTGTTATTAAGTGTTGTTTTTAAAAGGTCTCAAGATGACATTTATAGCGTTGTGTTGATTGCTTAGACTAACCTCTTCTTTACTTCAGTAATTTTCTGTCAATTTATGATAATGTGTGGTCAACATAATATACAATAAACGGGAATAAAAGAAACAAAGTCAACAATAGTTATTAATTAAAGTATGCGTCAACAGAAATATCCTAAAAGGGCGCAAATGTAATTAAAACTTGGTCAAACGGAAATCGATGATAAGTTCGGTATTTACAATAAATTGCTTAAAGTTAGAACATTCAAAAGTACCTTTATAGAAAAAGACAATTATAAGCATTGACAAATTACCTCGTGCCACAGAGTAATTACTTTCAATGTGTTTTGTGCCATAGAGACATTTCTTTACTTTTTTTCTTTAACGTCTCAAATGCTGGTCCCAAGTAATTCCCGCTAAAAAAAGAACAATTTCGATTAGCAATTTAGCTAACGTGTAGTTTCGGTAGAAATTTATTTTCGCTTTCTACAGCTTATTTTTAGTTAAATGTAAAGGCTTGGCTCGTTTTCCGTATTTACCTACAACATTTATCAAATAATCAACAGAATTTGAATTCCAATTAAAACAATTTTATTATTTACAGTAAAATTATTTTACAGTATTTTTGTAAAAGCAACTACAATTTGCATAAAAATACTTTTATAATATTCGTTGTTAAATCCGGCATAAAATGAGAATATAAATACGCACAACTAATACAGTGGACCTTTAGGCCTAATACTGTATAATCTTACAGAATATAAGGAGTCACATCTAGTGGATCAGTTTATTTTTTTTGTTTCCTTGATGAAAACACTCAGCAGGGCTGTCTATAAATAGTTAAAAAAAAGAAAAAGACTAGTTGTAATTATTAAATAATATACAACTAAAAATATAACAATTAATATTGTGTTGCATTTAAGCACGGACTTTGCGAGTTTAATAGCATATTTTGTTTCAGTTTCTGTACCCAGGGCCATAACATTTATAACTATAGTTATAGCTGTGTATTTTTACATTGACTATCGTGTTAATTTGCCAATAAGTTTAACTTCTTTATTTGGTGCGTATGTTCAACTTCTATTAAATTATTCACAATCTTAACCACTAAATCTATAGACCATTTCATTTGACATCGAAACCACTTGTTTTAGAGAAATAATCCGCAACATGGTTATTATGTTTTTATTTATCTATTGGTGCAAATTTTAGAAAACAATGTACCTATAACCATACCGCTATTAATTTTACGCCATTTTACACATTTTTGCTGAATAAAATATAGCGGCGTTTTAATTACTCTACACCATAATTTATTTAATTAATATGTTGTATATATATGCTGGCAATAGAAGTGAATTTGTGTAAACATATTATAGGCTTATTTGGCGCCTTTCTACGCCGTCAGTTACCTGCCGCCATTTTGTTTTCAATTTTCGCTCTCTCAATCGTTTTTCGAGCTGACGTAATTCCACGGTGACGTCATCGATGAATAATCGTGAACAATCGAAGTGCTCGATGGACAATGTACCATGTTGATTCACGTCCATTGTCATTGTTGCAGGGAGAAAATTTGCCGCCTGTAAATAAATACGTATAAATCTCAAACATTTTTATTCATGATTGAAGATAAATGGAAAATCCCATTAGATAAATCTCCAGAATTACTTGGCATTTTGTAATATAGAAAAAAAAGAGTTGAATTGTGTTGATTATTGCAAATTTATATTAATTTTCTTATTGTTTATCCGAATAAAAATGGTAAAAAAATGTTTAAAAATGAAATAGTATTTTCCGAAACGTCTTATTAAGATAAAAACTATTATTCTAGCTATATGTTTTTTGCTATGATATCGATTCTAATTTCAAGTTTGTGATTTTTTATAGTCCGATTTTAATAATACTGTATATGATTCCGGTCACTCCGACCATTAAGCCTCTAAAGACCGTTTGTCATGCTAAATGTTGCCGTGTGGTAAGTTCATTGAAGGTATATCCATGTTTATCTCCGTGCCTGCAAACAACTGACGGTGTTAGAGCATAGCCATTATTCAGCAAACCGCGTATTCATAGTCGTACTGTCGCAGCTATTCTAGTGTGTTCAACGCTTGGTAATATTTCAACGGTTACACGATTGGATATCGCCAATCAGGCGATGTATATTAGGATAAGGCGACGTACCTTGCCACGAGAAACAAGTGCGAAAAAGACCAGTCACATATCCGAGTGGTTAGTGCGATCTATTTATTTGCAGCATGCCATTTAAAAACGGACCTTCTTTGACGTGCCCATCTAGGAATCAAAACTTGGAGCGGTAAAAAACACGGAAGATTTTAGTGAGGATCGGGGAACGAACCGAGAACCTATTTGTTATCAGAACCTATTTGTTATCGCTGACATGTTATAAGTCAACTTTAGGCGACGTAAACTTAATATAATCTTAGGGAAGACCAACTAAATCAATGATAAAACACAGAATGGCGTGCGTATTGCTCGGGCGTATATTTTTTTCGCATAATATTTATTTGTGTAACTAAATGGTTAACGATTTCTACTAAAAACTCTTAATTACGAGCCCAATATGGGGTATTTTTGTATATAATTCAATATATATATCAGTCGCGTTAACCAAACCATAATTATGGGGTGGGGTATTTGAAACATTTTTATTACATAAAGGAGGGGCTACGTTAAACTGTTAATGAATTAGTTAAGCCAATAAGACAGGGTAAGGTTACAATTATTTTTTCAGAGACACAGTCCGCTTGTCATATTGTGTCTTTGGACCGCCAACCCTTAATTAAAATAAGACCGAACTTTTTTTCATCACAAGTAAGAATTACTTAGTTTCGTGATGTTTACCCTGTTCTTTGCTCAGCGGTCGGCAATATTTTCACTTGTTGGTAGCAACAGCGTTCACGCAGCAGTCGCAAATTAGGCTGGGCTCATTTAGCTCTGACACGTATCCAGCCTCCCATGTTTTACAATAGCGGCTCGGGCTAATGCTGACTTCAGCTGCTGGATAAGTACCCCGGGCTCTTCGAGTGCCCGACTCCAGTCGGAAAACTAAGCACCGGACCGCCGTTTCGTTCCCGCTCGATGGTGCTCAAGGGCTCTTCAACGCTGAACCCGGGTCTCGTATCGATAGAACATTTTTTCAAAGTTTCGTAAAACAGATGTTTTCTGGGAATAAATGTTTGATATTTTATGGAATGTTGCCTATGTACAGCTGCTCTTCGATATTTTCTGTGCGATGTTTATTTAGGCCTTGTAATTCCAGCAGGATACCGCCGAAAAAATGCGAAAAAACACTTTCAGCGAAAAGTATGAACAATTTTTTAAAGTTACTTTAGTAAACTAAAGTTTGTACATTAGTTTTCTAACAAATAACTTACAACATATTTTGGACGCGTTACAAACTTTTTTAACCTTTTTTAACGAAAAAATTGTTCTAGTTACTTTGATAAACTAAATCTTGCACAATTCTTTCCCAAAATTTGTCTCACGTCATATTTCGAACGCAATATAGACTTTTTTGACCTTGAAAACATTACATCCGAAAACATCTTGTTTTGCTATTTGAGTCTACATGGGGTTAAAAAACTTCAAACGGCCATCTGCGCTAATGAGGTTCCGATCTCTTACTAATTGAGTTGTAGCGGAAGATCGGACTTGTTTACCTTTGATTTCCGTCGAACCAGTCGGTTCCGTTGATCTGTTCCAACCCGATTCGTCTAAGCGTGATCAATGTCTGTGATAGTACAGCGAGAATGTTTTTACCATCAATGAAATATTTAATAAACACGAAATATTAAGTGGTATATGCTATTTTACCTAACACACCAAGAATTGGAATACGTTTCTTAACGCAAGGATTTATTATTTATTTTAATTAAAACTAGAATTATGTTTGTTTGCGGTAAATTCGATGTCAAAATGGACCAGAAATCTTATCCTGGATGTTATTCAAGTAATAACCTGTTTATTCACTGTGGCGCTTGAATAGATAATCCGCGAATCGTTTGCGGGACAAAGCTCTCTCGAATTTCGGCGCGTACCTGTTGCCTTTTTCTTGCGTTCTCTCCTTCTTGTTCCAGGCTCCCAGCATGGAGAGACGGTCTTCAAATCGTTTTGAAGCATTATCGAGTCGAGAGATCAGATCTTGTGCGTATTGTTGAGATATCTTCACAAGGCTAACGAGTGGAAATATACTTAGCTCTAAGTGCCTGTCACATTCTTGGCCTTGGTCAACAGAAACAGTTTGGAGGCAATTAATATTTAATCCCGCGGGTTAATAATTTATTCTGGCACCGGCGACTTGCGGTGAGATGTCAGTAAGTCCAAAGCATTCGACAACGACACCATTTTCAGTTACCGACATTCTAAGTCCGCTGGAGGAGTCTTACGGAAACGGTTCTGTCGACGGAATAGTGTCAGGGCGCCGGGAATTCAGTGAACTCTACTGCGGCATGGACTCAGGCACAACGTCGTCGACGGGAATCCACGTCCCGAATCTCGGCGGTGGCGGCAGCACTGGCTCGATCTCATCTCCAATGCCGTCCTACAGACAGCCGGTGATGGGTTCCCCACCCCACCACTCAATCCACCACCAGCAGATGCCCGTAACAAACCCATACCAGAGCGCAACGGGCGTCAACGGGGCCTATAATCTCCACCCAATGCCCACACCGCCGCAAACTACCTTCCATACAATGTCCGGAACAGGCGGGGGTCCCATGTATGGGAATGGAGGTGTTTCAGACCTGCCGCCATATAATAATGTCCAATCCCACTGGTATGGTGCGCCTTCCAACCCAGACCCAAGATTCGGTAAGTGTGTCTACTTTAACCAGATTTTCCTATTTATTTTAACCTGAAAATAACATTCTGAAACAAAACTGTAAAAAATCCATTGCTACGGATAGTGGACAGTATTTAAAATATAATAAGCGGAACATTGATACGTGCGTATCGGTTGCGATTTACCAAAAGCACAAGTGAAACACGGTGCTTATTTGCGAGATTGGCACTGCAAATTTGCACAATATCTCGGCTAAAGCGCCCCTTGTTGACTTTATTTTTGGGAAGGGCAGTCAATATTAGCGTAGACGTGTGTCTGAGCAAGTCCAATGTTATGCGAGAACTTCCAATAATTTAACGGTCAGTCACCTATACAACGGTACTGTACCATCTCCCTTGCGCAATTCGCAACTCCTCTAAAACGCAAAAACAACTAGATATCGCCCTTACCTAGATATAATTCTTAAACTACAAATATAAACGTTTCATACGATTCGTGTAAAACAGAATTATATTTAAACAACTTATGAATGTCTAACTTTTTATGCGCCGCCATTTTGTTTTTTTCTATCGGTGTGTTAATATATTCAGCATGTT
Source organism: Ciona savignyi (assembly GCA_000149265.1). Lineage (NCBI taxonomy): Eukaryota > Metazoa > Chordata > Ascidiacea > Phlebobranchia > Cionidae > Ciona > Ciona savignyi. The sequence goes on along the minus strand of CH002917.1, from coordinate 1,637,675 downwards.
GCTCTTTCGAGGGAGAGCAATATTAATTAAGGTACTGTGAACCAAAACTAAACCAAACACTATTCTGTAGCAGAGTACCAGTATAAAATTACATTAAAGAGAATTTAATGTACAAGCCAGGTATGCTGGTAGCAAATATGCTGTATACATTTTTAGGGCTGCCGTCTACAATCTGTATGCCTGTATGTTAGAAGACATTACATATTTTTCCTGTGTTAAGTAAACAGGTCATCTAAGACAGTATTATGCATTTGATTTGCCTATACCAATGCCAATATAACTCGCACTAATGCCGATCTAACAAAATTCTCTTCTCATATACCGACTGTAGTGCTTAGTATAGCCCTCGTCTCATCTCTTAGACCATCTTAAAGGGCGCTCCGGGATATGTTCTAAGTGCATTTCGAGTCTAAAGTAGCCTGCCCACCGGGCTCAAGTCCCCTGCTCAACAAGAAGAGCTTTCATAATTCAACATTAAATCATTTTACCAGTGTGTCCATAGCTAAGGGTGCTTACCGGCCTTATGGAGTTATGTACACCCTCTGTCTGTGGCTTGTTAAATTGTCACTGGAAAGATGTTAGGACCATTTGGTAGGCTGTTTAAGCATAGTTTCAAAATTGTAAACATATTCTCACGTTCAAGGCCTTTCTTTTTCAGTAGTTTTGCTGGTATGGTCATGAAATTAAGCCTGGAGAACATTATTTTTCACCAAAAACAAATTACAACTGAGAGTCGAAATCCTACAGCATGTAAACTGTTAGATCCATAACCTACTTGTCGCTTGCAAACTTTGTGTAAACGTGGGTATTAACGTCACCCTTTAAACCCGATTTAACCGACCAGTTTTCTATCAATATCACAAAAAACTGCTTTAACATTTACAAATGTAAAGAAAAAACAGAAAGATGTAACATTCATATGATGATTTATTTAAGCAAACAGCATATTTGCCACTTCATGATGTTGACCCTGTCTAACATACATGCCGCCATTTTGTCCTTGGTTAAAACTACAAATTGTGTATAACAACTTTTGATACCCCGGGAATAAACATAAAATACTTTTCTACTAACCTAGCGGGTGTGTAGTTAAATACCATACGGTTTCGTGTCTTCGATTATGGTAAAAAGAAAAAAAATATATATATTAAACTACACAAGGACAGAAGAATGGTAACCAAATGATAGTATTAACATAAATCCAGGAAAAATAATTTTTGAAATGCATAACTCAGAAGAAACTTAGTAAATACTTAATCAAAATGCACGTGAAAATAACTGATATCGAGTTAAATAAAAGTGCAAAGCCAAATCTTTCCTAGCTGTTTGTTATAACACCAATGGATAAAGCCATTTTCATTTTCTCATTAGATTTAATTTGACAAGCCCATTTGTTAGTACTAGGACTGTTAATCGTTAGCTGTGCAATAAACACACGAAATCCTATGGAATCGGAATTAGCAAGCCCGGCCAATATTTAATTTTCTCGATTATAATCCCGGATTAGCGTTTCAAAATCCATGCAAGGTGTTTTTATGTCAAAATCTCGCATTAGTGCAACGACGGACACGCTACCATAACGCTTTTACGCGGTAGCGTTCGAACATTAGACCTGCCTAATCCGCAAAAATACGCGCGATCTGTTCAACCAAGCATAAGATACGGTAGCATCTCTGAGATTATTGGATATATCCAAGAAAATACCAGAGATTTCAATAGGATTATTTCACGTGCTAAAAAGACCGTTATTTTATAAGCGGTGAATTAAACGCCCCGACGTCGTGTCAATATTGTTGAACGTATACATACAATTGGTTCGGCCATTTTAAAATGTGCAAAATTCCTAAGCCTTCGCTACAAGCACTCTTTAAACAAGTCGATAGACTGCTTTATTTTCTTCCACTTAAAAAATACATTCCGGAAAGCCTGAATTTGTCCTGTGTGTTTTGTTTAATAATGCTTTACATATATGACACCGACTGTTTAACTACAATTGCAAGTATAGGAAATGTACCATTTTCTTTTATTTATATGTTCCCAAAAACCTGGACAAGAAGATGGTTTTTTTAAATAATTTTCTTCAATTTTCATATGTATGACGTTATAAAGTATAATGACTAAACATCGTGACGAGCAAGTTTTACAATATTTTATTTCCCAGTTCCAAGTTACCCTCGACTGCAAATCGGATACGGCTCTATGATGCCGGGTACTGGGATGGATGGAATGCACAAATCACTACTGCCTCCATCGCAAAGGCGGAAAAGAAGAGTCCTCTTTTCCCAAGCCCAGGTTAGGAAATATTTAAATCATTTCTGCAGCATTGTTCAATGGCTAAGACATGGCTAAATAGATAACCATGACTAGATAGATTCTAAATTCGATCTTAGACTCTACCACTTTTCTATTTACATATAGTACTTTGACTATTTACATATAGTACTGTGTAACTTCACATTCTTTGTCATTATCCTTTGGATTTATATGAGCTACAAAAAAAGGTTTATGCTGTTTGCATGTGGCAATTGATGATTAATCGTGTTAACGCCTGTCATTGTCTCACCGCAGGCACAAACATGCGTATCATATACTAACCTCTAAGGAATGTTAACTTTCCTTTTTAACCTGTAAATTGGTGCTGAGAATAGGTTGGACCGTGTAACAAACATACATTTAATAGTTACGATTTTTTAGAAGAATTGGAACCATCTATAAAATATTTCGATAAAAAAAAATTATATTTGTTACACTGACTCTTGAAAGATATTTATTTTATTTTCACTAGCCCATTAACTATATGGTTATCAAAACAAGATCTAGATTCTGTGGCACTTTCCAAATAGTCGTTTGCTACAGGTTCTTTGAAGTTTTCTTAATTTCTATCTTACTTTAGGTGTTTGAACTGGAGCGACGTTTCAAACAACAGAAATATCTTTCAGCCCCTGAAAGGGAACACCTGGCACAAATGATTCACTTAACGCCAACACAGGTATAGATTCAATGCATTACCGTTGAAATTTGCCTGGAATGTTTTTCTTACCCCTTGTTTCGTTCGGTGCAGGTGAAGATTTGGTTTCAGAATCATCGTTACAAAAACAAACGCTCGCTCAAGGATAAGCAGACTCAGGACATGGGTGTACAACAGCAGCAGCAGCCTCAGGTACAACGTCTGAGATGAATGCAAATTTAATCTAGCATGCAAGCAACCACTTTGTACTCGTTTAAAGCTAACCGTTCACTAGAATGCCACCACTTTGTCATCGTTTTAAGCTAACAGTTTCCCAGCACACAACTGCTGAGCACTCGTTTAAAGTTAACCGTTTAGTAACATGCAACCACCTTTGAAGTTTTAAGCTTACCGTTTTTCGCCACACAACCCCTTTTTAATCTAACTTATCCTTGTTTAGAACTCGGTGAACCCCCAACAGCAACACACCAACGAGATGACCCACTCAAATCCCGCTCAATTGCAACCGATACCCAGCAATATAGCCCCAGGTGGTTCCAGGACGCCCCAGGAAACCTACTCACCCGTCCCAAGCGGTATTCCGCCCCAACAAGGAATGGAGGAAGTCGGCGATGCGGCGCACAGAATGGTCCATATTACGAACCAGAATGGAGAACAATCTTCCCCGCGTCAGATAGCAATGTCAGACGGCCAAGCGTGTCACGAAACGACAATCATTGAATCCCCTAACTTACAAATGTCAATGCCAAGCGTTGTCCACTCTACCGACTCTGAGTCCGGTCTGGTACCCTTCTCAAGCGTCATAAAGTTAGAAGAGGTGAACGTTGAATCTAACGAAACTGCCGCTGGAAATCACGGCATCAACGTTCCTCAAACACATTACCTTGGCTCGACACACCATCACGACTTGATGAACGTTAACGTCGCAGCGCTCAACTCAGTCGACGCCTATCAGAACCACCACCATCACAACCACATCCCAATAGGAAATTCAGTACTTCATGACCCATCGATATTATACAGTGTCTACCGTTGATTGCCAAACGTGATAGATACCACCAACAACACAACATAATGTGTAAAGAGGCGATCAGTGCTGGGAGTTGAAGAACAACCGTTAACTCATTCGGCTGTAGTTGTGGAAGTGTTAATTACATATACAATCGCAGCTTTGCTGAAATCTTTATATTACACAAGTTATCATTGAAGGATTTACAAAGAATATATATTTAGACTACTTGCTACACTTTATCGCACAAACGACCATTGCAGGAATTTACTGTCTGCACATAAACAATGCATATCTGTAGACTGTAATTCACTTGAACCGTGCACTCGATATCAGTTTAGAATCAGCTTCAAGAATACTTATCCAACGCTTCTAGCATCTCCTTCACTATTAAGTAGACTATCTATGGATGGTTCCAATTACGGGGATTCACCTTTCGTGCAAAACGGAATCCCTGGTACAGGTTAAGCAATCATATACACATGTAAATCCCAGTGTCACTTGAGCGATGAACAAAAATGGCGTATGTATAGGTACAGTGTGGGTATTACCAAGTTTAAAGGTGATGGCATCAAAAGCCGTTATTTCTATATCCCATACCATTGTTATCGCTGTGCCATATGATTTATTGCTCGATTTAGGTACAGCTCTTAAAAACCTTTGTTATTCCGTTGTGCGCCTTTGTATGTGTTTTACCTATCCATGTCATCATTCGTTACCTTTTAGGCGCCCTTGGTGTACATAATCATTACTTAAATAAATCATCTTTACCAAATAAGCACTGGTATTGCTTAGGACCAAACATACACACAAGAAGGCCGACCTGTTTTGTCGCAAAGACACACGGGAATTAAGATAAAAAATACAGTCGCATCAGAATGTTATCATAATCATGCATGGAACCGTAGGATTGCTATTGTTTCACTGTTGGTTCAGCAAACCGGCCAGATACACACTGTGTCCGTTATCCTATGCTTTATTTCAACAGAGTAGCAATTTATGACAACAAGGTTGATGTGCTCATACCATTATTGTTAATACGATGTTGGTATTGGTACGTCGATGCACTAAGCTAATGGAAACCTGAAAATGCCATCATCTCAGAAACATGGCCAACCCATAGGCTAGAAATTTCGATTCGCGATTGAAAGTTTTCATATATTGAGGGCAAACAATAGATAAGGGACGGAAGTGTGGATTATTTAATCGAACGACGTCACGTTATTTGTTGAGGCATCAATTCTTAATGGTATCGGATGGTAGCTTTTCGGGCACGGCAGCGAAGTTTATGAATTTTTGTGTTTTCTGCATCAGAAACGTGCAATTGTTACGTTTCCGGAGGAACAATCGCTACCCGAAAATACACAGAATGAAAATAAACTCCCTACCGCCGTGTGACTTCGACGGCGGAGTTGTCTTAGTCTCACACCAATCAGTGATATCAAAGAGGGCCCTGTGACGCCATAATACGGCTGCTGAATCGTGTTGGCATAAGCGCTTTGTCGCCTCAACTTCCCCGAGGCCGATTCATAGCTCACAATAGACCTTCTCCTGCCGTCGATATCACCCAATCATAACTATCTCGACTGGTGGAGAGGGACAATGGAAAATGTGTCACAATCCCTCGTTTTTCGTCGGCTTTTGCACACATTTCAAGTACCCTAGGTTAAAAGTTAAGACAAAGTTTTGTTTATTTGAACGTTCTTCAGCGCATATCCGTTCCCGAATGTGCGGAAGAGAATAGTGATACGTTTATCCCCGTGAGTGAGAGCACGCGGAGAAATAACACGAACGCTCGTCGGATTACCCTGAATTGAATTTTTGATATTACTATTCCTGGACGATAGGTTTAAAGCCAATGCACTAAGGCAATGGGAGTTTAGCTTGTTGCACACATGCAAAAAGTCTTATAAAAGTGTACGACCACTTAGAAACAATTAACCCCTTTTTTCATGAGAATGGTCGGCGACTGATAATATTAATATGACATGACAAAATGCAACACTTTGTGTTATATATAGGTGATAAGCATATATAGTTAGGCAATAAGGCGCGAAAAAAAACCTATGAAATGACATTAGAAACACGCCTAAACAGCATGGTGTTAACTGGGACTGGGTTTTCTTCAAGTGTATTTCGCTTGGCTTTCAACCCAATAAATGTAACACATGTATATAGCGAACGTAGCACATGCACAACACGCACATAAAGGAAACTTATTTTGTGTGAATAAACAAATGTCTCGCATTCGCCAGACTTAGGTCACCTTTCTTTGTATAATGTACCAAAGTTTTACACACAAGTCAATCAATGAATCATTAATCTTTCAGCGTGATGGCGTGAGAATTGCAGAGTTAATATTAGCCTGGCTCTGTAAACATTTAACCTCTTTATGTATCTTTCAGGCTAGGTGAATATTGTGACCTGTCCGTATAGGCAATACTTGGTGTTTTATTCCTTATTTGTCCCCTCGTTAATGCATAAGTTAAAGTACATATACATTTAATGCGGTAGACAATTAAATTTAATTTCACCCTCGTTAAAGCTGTTTTGATTCTGTCCGATAAGGCATTTATAATTTTTTAAGCAAATTGAGTATCTGATTTTGCAAAATTTCACGTCTAATGTCTTCAGTATTTGGTATGAATTCTTCATTAAAAAGGTCAAAGGACTCTCGTTTCTTGTATACAAAATCGTCCATGATACATAATCGTGGATATGGGAGATAGAGCATTATTTGATTAAGCCTCGCTAATGGGTTCTGTAAGTGCTTTGCCAACATAGCGACTATAAAAGCTGATCAACGATAAAGTGTTTTGTATAGGTAGATACAGACTACTGCAACATCAAGTTTTCCTAAAAATCAGAACACCTGAACAGGTAAATACAAGTCGTTATTGTCATTTTTCTTGACAGACCGTGTAATAGGGTGATGGCATTGGTTAATGTGACTGCCTTGGTCTTGTTCCGCATTTGCCAGACTGACAGCCTTCTAGCCGGCATGTGTATATATTTGCGCTTTCAATACATCGTACTTAAGTGCTTGAACAATTAAAACATCATTGCTTCATCATATGCGCCAATTTGTTCACAGTTTTGTTGATGATATTCCGGAATTTATCTCCCGAAGCCAGAATTTATTTGTCAATGGATACATTCAGGAACTCAGGTAAGGGCATTGTCCGTGTCTGTGTCGCAACAATGGATAGATCACCGGCTCAGCGGGGGAAATCCCAAAATTACGTCACTCAAAGACACCCCACCGAGAACAGATTATTGAAAGAATTAATTCGCAAACTTTTCAGTTGAACTTGGTACATGTTCCGTCAATCCAAGAAAAACTTTGAATAACGAACTTCATTTTTAAATCTTTGCATTTTTAACAATAAACTAAAGCTATTTCTATAATTGACGTTCTTATATCCCCAGTACCGTCTTTAATTTTGACTCTACTAGTCGTTTGCAATCCTCCAATTTTCCGCTTGAAACGTCACAGTGTGCATTGTTTACAGGTCAGGATTGGATTGGATGGAAATTAACTCGTCGCTCGTAATAACAATCCGAATTATAGAACAGAGATCATTCCTAATAAGCCCAATAAAGACCCTTGACAGTAAACGATGCGTGTGTTGAGTGCGGATGCGTTTCACGGTACAGAGGGTCAAGGACACTACTAATTCAAGCCTGATATGCGATTGATTAATTTCAATTCGGTCCGGCACGCGACCCGTTGCGGTCAAACTGTATTCACTTAAACAAGAGAGCTAGGTTTAAAAAGAGGGACTTTTATTCAGATTTTAACGAGAGGTGTTAGAAAATCACCCACACACGATATTACATCCTGTTTTTGTTCTTTTGATGTTCTTTTTATGAAGAATGTGGTATTGGATAAAATACGTTTTTAAAAACATCCAAATTACCTACATATTAATACAAAATATCACTATCAGCACTATTAGAGCCAACAGAGTTTTGTTATGAATTGATTTTAAAAGATCTTTTTTAAGTTGTAGCTAATACATCCTATTTTTTTTTATTGTTCTTTTTATGAAGAACGTGGTATTAGATAAAATACACACCTTTCGAAAATCTCCAAATTACCAATCATAATTATCATAGTACAGCATTTTTACTTTCCAACGGCGATTATGAAGAAGTATTTATATTTTAAAAAGTTGTCTATTTGCGCTGTGTCCCCAAATTATAATTCGCTTGGCTTTCCACTATGCGTTGTCCGTTTAACTCACATAGTCGAATTGGCTTCTATTTTAGCCAGTGATTCACAGTGTCGTAACCTGTTATTAAAACAGCAAACGACCCCAAATCAAACGCACCGCAGCTCAACATCGGGTATACGGTGTGAGAGTCCACGGCTCGACCGTCTTGTGATTTTTCTCGTGTGAATTTCAGTTTGTACTGCTGGGCACGAGTCAACGCCTCTTGAGTGAAAATCGCTTTCCAGTCGTTTGATCTCAGGTTAGCCGGCATTGATGTGTGGTCCCACCGGTGGTTTAGTTCTTCCAACCCGTACAAGGGTACAAGGAAAACTCCAAAGTTTATATAAGTTTAGAGTGTGTAATCAGTGGTTTTATGGGAAAATAATTCAAAATTTAGCTTTAACGCCAGCATTACAAGCTAAATGTACAAATGCCAACTCCGTGAAACTTCAAAATATTCTTCCATTTTTTGTCACTCTAAGTTAATGTCCAAAACTTAAAATGCAAAGCAGAAAATACTTAAATTTTTTTCTCTACTTTTTCAACAAAAAAACTAAAAGTATAAAATCGAACTTTTGTGTCTCAAACCCAACTAAAAATATAAAGAGGACTCCCACTTTCGTATAGCATTCGTACTATTGGATTTATTTAGCCTTCCGCCCATTATGCAGTTTTCGGTTTAGGACGAATTTCAAAGCACGTCATCTCAAGTGGCATTACTCCTCCATTTCAACAGATGACCGATCGTTATTACTTCATAATGCCATATTGTTTCATCACACGAGCTCGTTTCTCGTTGCAATATCACCTTGCATAGCGGACATGAACAAATCCAGGAACTTACGATTTCGATTTAATGCGTACTTGTGGCCATCGAGAGAGATTTTCCAGTTAGGTTCAAAGCCTGTGCTGCCGCAATCATTATACAATTCCGTATTAATTGTACACCTCCTTGTGTAGAGATGCTATAGATGACCCTTACACGTTTATCCCTTTCTTCAAACAGTGCACTCAATAAGGTATGCCGCAAACATCAAAGGCCGTCATTACTAAATGCAAACTAATGCGATATGATTGCAATATGCTTTAACTGTCTCTATGTATTTTAACAAAAGATATGTTTTCTATGAACAATCCAAAAATATGCCACATAAATAAAATCAAGATTATAGGAAAATCGGTAATGCTTTTTTAAGTTGATGCTTTAAAATGATTTATTAGGATTATACAGGTTGTTTTAAAAGTAACTCCACTGATTAATATATATTTTGGATTCGTCTTTGTGGGCGATTTACCTATGTGAAAAAAAATGGCAAAAAGTTTATCAATTGTACTTATTTCAATGCAGTAATTTGGTAAAATAGAAAATAATAGACGGTTCAATTAATTTTACTCAAGGACTGTTTATATGCAAAATTACCTTTGCATTAGGTTTGTTTTAAACACCGACGTACATTAGGTAATTTTTTACACTAACCAGGTTTCTTAATTGTCATTTCCAAAAAGAAACTTTGTTACGTTTTTACGTTTGATTTGTTTATTTTGGAATATATTTTCTGGACTGCTGTAAACATCAATGCAATTCTATGTTATAGGACACGATATCCTACGCATTTGTTCGATAAAGCGGATTAGCGGTTAATAGGATAAGAATATAATAAACGGTAAAACGCTATAGAGTACGGTCGTGCAATCGTCAGATTTACCTTGTGTCCTCGGGTTAGCGCAGCTATTTCTGTGCTGTATTATAGGATATGTCATATGTATATGATAGACATGTTCCTTCAATTTGGTAGAACCCAGTAATCCGCTGGGTTCAGGCAATATCCGTAAAGTGCCTTGCCCAAGGACAAAACCGACTAGCTAGCGACCAGTTTCGCGCCTGAAGCCTTTCGATTTAAAGGCGACGCACTTAACCGCTAGACCAACCGGCGAGACGATTAACAAGACATTTCTGCTGTGTTAGGTCAACTCAATAATCTACTGAATTGAGCTGTGTTTCGCAATACACTTTGCTAAAAGACACATCGTCTATCCGGTGGAGGGTTTCGATTTACCAACCTTTAGGGTGCCCATAGAATGCGCCACACGACCGTACTCATATGTAAGTGTTTATTTACTGGACTTAGTTTCGAACCCATAATGGGCTGGTTGCTAAGAAAGTTTTGTATATAGTTAGGTATATGTATCGGTCGGGTTAACCACTCGGCCACACGA
>CH002917.1:1616671-1627164 GCA_000149265.1 Ciona savignyi | reverse complement strand
TACATTATACCGACTCTAATACAAAAAATGGTCCTTGTGACGAGCCCACCATGGGTTCGAAACTTGGCTTGGTAAAAACAAACAACAAAAACGGCCGTATGGTACGGTCGTGTGGCCGAATGGTTAACGTGACCGATGCATATACCGAATCCCATACAAAAAACGGTCTTGAGGACGAGCTCATTATGGGTTTAAAACTAAGCCCCTCCCCCCATAAAAATGGTTTATGTACTCATTTCTACTTTCTGTATATTAAGGGTAATATAGGTCATTAATCGATAAAGGTTGCATTGTCGTTATGCATTAAAAATCATTTAATTTAGTAATTTATTTTCCATGCTCATTTAAATCAATATAGTTATGCACCTCATTTTATTTTTATTTTCCACCATTGTTTAATATACACTACTAGAATTTGTAAGTTTCTATTACATTGCAAGTATAGGGGTTTGGTCCCAAAGCAAAATAAAAATAATAATAATGCCTTTTATTATGGCCTTTAAATCTATTAAAAATACAGCAATGATGTGTGAGCGTAAATGGAGAGCTTTTAAAAACCATATTCTAAATCATTATAGCATACTTACATTGTGTTATAAGCTGCCGTGTAAAATAATACAGTGAATTGATAAAGCGTCTGAAAATATGCACAGTTTCGCATATATGTTTCGCCAATAAACGGTAAAATCCAAACCTACATATTATGCAGGTACCATACAAAAATTAACATAAAAAAATCCGTAAAAAATGCTTGTTTTCTGATGATGAGCGTTGTTTAATCTGACATTAATAATCAACTTCAGCTGAAATAAATAAAACAGGAATTCAAAACTTCGCTTTGAAAATTACAAACTGTTGGGTAAAAACAAAAAAGTGAATAATCACAAAAATGTCATTAAAATAATAATAGATAAACATGCACAAGCTCCTTCGCTGGGCCCATATTTTCAACTGTCTTTATCCCTGTAGGCCGCGTTAACTGTAGGTGACACAGCCTGTTAAGTCATTTCAGTGCTTCCAAAGCCAAATAAAATTCTCTGCTCTTTTTATACTAAATTTAGATCGAGCTTCAACATTCTGTATTTACATTTTATGTGATACATCGTCTGTAGTAAGTTGGCGCGATTCGTGTCTTTCACGCATTCCCTATTCCGTTTGACGACACAGTGCGAGTTTCATTACTTGCAGACAATTGAACCGCAGGGATCCGAGCTTAACATAACTTTAATCCGATGAGATCAAAATAATAATTTCGTGCTCCAATAATTCACCATACTATGTACAGCGTAGGGGCAGAGCTAGGAGAACAACATAAGTAAACTTAAAAAGAACTTAACAACGCGAATTTCTGCGAAAGGAAAAAGAAGTAGCGCATTTTGCATCGGTTTTGTTGAGTTTTCAGTATTTGAAAGGTTGTGCTTGTAAAAATCTTGTGCAGCTGCGTCAACTTAGTCTTGAACGGCTGTTAGTGTTTCTTTTGTTTTGCTGGAAACGAGACACATAACAGTTAAGGCGGAAAATAACCTCCCTTCAGTGTGTATAAGTTCCTGACCTATTTGACGATGACAGATTGTGACTTTCGTGCTTTTCCGATGTTGTCAGAAAAGTTCTTTCGACAAGCCTGGACAGTCTCAATTGGTAAATCGAAAAAAGGGCACGAATCAGAGATTTAAGAATATATGTATTGAAGAAAGTTATTTGTATTTTCATTTTCTAATCTTACCGCTTTTTCGAATGTACAGTGACTAAGAAACTGGTAAAATGGCTCAAGAAGCTTCGTCGCTTACAACTGGCGTGGAATTACTCGGCATTACTGCCGGTTTCTTTTCTGTCTGTGGCTCGTTATGGTGCCTACTCGATCCCTGTTGGAAAGTAACCAGTCAAGACCTCTCGGTCCAGCCCTACGATGTGTGTTATGGTATTTGGATCGGTTGCACCCTTCCGTCGGACGGAAGCTGGATATGTGACGGATATTACGGAAAGACAGTTATTGATCTCAACATAAGTGGTATGTATTTTTAAAATATTTTAGTATAACAAACACCTAACCTCACTATCTTATATCGCGTTGTATAACAGGCAATTACAATATAACATTTCAACGGATTATGAATGAGTTCATTAAAACTTAGGAGAAGACGGACATTAGCAAATAAAAGGATAAAATTGTATTGTTTAACACTTATAAAAACGCAGAATATGCACGATTTGTTTCCGTGAATGCAAAGTCACATAACTGTATGCCCATACATACCACCGGGCTACCGTAGCTAGTGTAGTTTGTTTCTATTGTAATCCACCCCAAAAATCCAATGGGTCAAGGTGATGTCCCTTGTCACAACCAAAATAAGCCTGCAGGTGGTATGGAATTAACTAATTTTTCGATAAAAGTGAGACAAATTATCAATGTGTGTGATGGGAGAGAAGACCGGGTTATTAAACTAACTATGATATGATAACATTAAGCTTTTGATTTAAGCAAAATCTATTTCGCTTTTTGGAATCGTCAGTTGTTATCTGAAATTAGTTGATTTTGAAATGTTCGTTCTTACGTCAATTCCATACAGCATTCCTTAAAGTACCACACACATTTTAGCACGTCAGCACTTTTGCAGAGCTGCTACAATATGCTGTATAATTCTGACGTCATTTTCGTTGCTTCTCGGTTCACTGGGAAGTCACTGTTGTGTGGTTAGGTCGATTGCTGCGGATCAGAAACGAAGATACCGTTGCTTGGCCGGTTGGATGTTTTTAACTGCAGGTGATTGTTTTGCTTTTGTACATTGAGCGACTAAATAAGCCGAAGTTGGTGTGTGTAATTTTGTGATAGGTGGAGTATATCATGCAATTTGGGATTATGTAAGACCGAATAACTGGTGGGTTATTGCATATCATTTCATCCGAAGGTTTTTACTTCAAAACTAGTCGCGAGCTAGTCTGTTGCATTCCTGGGAAAAGTATTTAGAGGACAATGCCTGAACCCAGTGGATTAATGGTTTTACTAAAATTGAAAAAAAGCGTTTTTATCAACACAACACACTGCAATAGCTTTGGTAACCCTGCGGTGGGCGCAAGTTAATCTGAAAATTGCCCGTGTGGGACACCATTTACGTTTAGTTGTACGATCGTGTGGCCTAATGGTTAACGCGACCGATACATATACCAATTCACTACAAAAACGGTCTTGGTAACGAGCCCATCAAGGATTTGAAACCTTGCCCGGTAAGAAAAAAACGATCTTTTACGTTTGCCCATTTGCAGGGATTAACATAAAAATATTATCCTATAAAACGTACTGTAAAACACATCTCTGCTACATAGCGTAAAAACACAATTTTTCTTTTTTATTATGCGATAAGATAAAAAACGGTGTTTCAAAGTGCTAATTTTTCAAGGTTGTTTAGTTGCGTCTGCTGGCTCTTGGTACTTGGCGGAAATCTACTACGAACGTGTGTGGTTTTACATAACAGCGCCAAATGGGCTGGGGTACACGATCGGCAGAGCGATCTATATAGCACTTGCTTCCGGACTGCTAAATGTAGTGGCAGGTAAAGTAAGATGATGTAGTAATATAAGGTTGTATTTTTTTACTTTAAATTTTACCCAAATTAAACAAAAAATTACCTAAAGGTGTACTTAGGTGTAATATGATCGAGCGAGTCTGACTTTTCATTTAAATGACTTATTTATACACGGTAATCGTGCCATAACTTGTTACTTAAATGAGTATGTTAGATAATTTATTATTGATAACTGGTTGCCAGTTGCCCAAGCTATTCCAGCGTGGTGAAGACAGTAGACTTTGCTTGATTAACTGTTGTACAGATAACCAAATTCCTTATGGATTAAGATATCTCCGCCAAAGTGCTTTGCCAAGGAAACATGCGACGAGTTGGTGGTGTTACAACTCAGGGATAAGGAATGTAAACTGATAAGAGGGCTATGTGTCCCACAACACTTACTGACCGAATTTCGGTTTTATCAGGTGTTTGTTTCACATTATTTTCTCGCAACGGCTGCTGTGGCAAAGGAGAAAGGAACGAAGAGGATTATCACTATGGCAACTATCAAGTGCCGAACGGGGTTGTAACACGTTTCCGTCAACGACGACCTCGGCAAAAAGATGACTTTCACAGTAAAGCAACGATGGAATATGTATAATAGTTCATGATGATGTTAGACCAATATAAACCGCCTTTCCCTTTACGCATGTTGGTGAACGTGGCAGTAGCGGTAAATACTAATATGCAATCGTTAATGGAAAATCGCCTTAAAGCTATTTTCTTGCAATTATTTAAAAATTTCACTAACAATACGCTCATTAATAAACCCCTTTAATTTTAGTTAATAAAACCCAGCCCTCCAGTAATTTACCAATGGTCCGTATAAATATCTACCAAAACTTCCCCTTGTAGACAAGTAAGCAAAGTTACTTACATCGTCCAATTATGACCGAAGATCAAATCGTCATTTGTATGTTTTTCCATGCATAATCGTATTTTACCAATTCACAACTGGCGAAAATGTTTATAAATGAGAAAGCGTACAAATTCATTGCAAAAATTAGGTGCGCTGTATGATCATATAGAATATAGATAGACTATAGAGAAAAGGTTTATTTTAATTGGGAAAAGGCTATTAAGAATAAAAATACAGAATAATATGTATTATTTTCTGCACACGAATTACCAAATGATATTCATCACGGTATTGTTTTTTTGTAGTGTTCTTATAGCATTGGGTCTAGATAAAATTCGTGCAAGCTATTTTTAAGCAAATTAGCTGCAGGTTTATTGGGTTTTAGACATCAGCTTCGTTGTATAGTGGATTGTCGAAAGTGCCGTGGAAATCATTGAACACATCGGATGAAGGCAGACCAGCTATTGTGGCTGTATATACCGGTGGGCTCACCGCATGCTCGCCGCTCTGTATAAAAACGACCAGATAAGAATAAGGTGCAACAAAAAAATAAGGGAAAGAGGGAAGGAGGGGAACTGTTCAGTAAAACTGGAAACTAATTTTATCACAGCCCCAAACACTAATCAAAACCCCAGAAGTAACTCCAACCCCATGGGTTATAATTGACTCTAATGCTCTAATCTTCATTTTAGTGTGCAGTTATTCTTCTTTCCTCCTTTCCGCTTTCCCTCTTTTTAGTTTTCCTCGGAATATGTGCAGTTTATAAAATTAATTGTTCATATAGCGTTGCGGTGTTTACATAACAACCTTGAAAAAACACACAAGTCGTGGAACTAAATATTAAAACCTCCCGAATTTGAACTTTTCCTCACGTCAGCATAATCCTATGGTTACATTTTACGAGAATATAAAACCAAAAACAAATAATCAAAGTCTCGTGGTGGGTGGGAATGTTTGAATATGGATTTTAGTGGATTTTTGAACTGGATTTAAGACAGATTTTGGAACTATATACATCACTGTTAATTAGTTGTTACCTCTTCTAAAGTTTCCGGTAAATTCTAGCTGGGTCTATTTTAAATTTATTTCCTTGTTTCGGGAAAAAACTAAAAGGAAGGAAGGCGGGAAGGAGGGAAGGAGGGAAACTGCACATTGAAATGAAGATTATGATATTAGACTGAGTTTTAAACATGTGGTTGGAGTAAGGGTTAGTTCTGGGGTCGAGATTAGTGTTTAGAGCAGAGTTTAAATTAGTTTCCGTAATTTTAGTAAGCAGATTCCCTCCTTCCCTCCTTCCCTCCTTCCCTCCTTCCCTCCTTCCCTCCTTCCCTCCTTCCCTCCTTCCCTCTTTCCCTCCTTTAAGTGTTGCCCCTTGTTTCGTATTAAGACATATGACCACACGCATACCACGTTTTTGGGGTACATATCGCACAGTGGGTTGTCATAGTTGTCACTACTCTCGTCCCAGAACTTGAAAGAGTACGATCTTCTCCTGTAAGAGTGACATCTAGAGTCAAACAGCCACGACCAATGGAAATAACAAGCAGGGTTGGAGAAACGCACGCACTAATAGCTGTTATGTTATACGTCGACGGGTTAGTATGATGGTTTAGAGCGTCGCCTTTCAGTTGAATGGTTGCCGTTTCAAAACTGATCGCTAGCTAGTCGGTTGTGTCGTTGGTAAAGACACTTTTTCAGCGGATTAATGGTTTCTACTCAATTGAAGGAACGCGTGAATCATACACAAAACACTGCAATAGTTCCGGTAACCCGACGATGGGCGCGAGGTAATTTGACGATTGCCCGTGTGTTAACCCCCTTAGTTTTCCCATTCACGGGGATAAACATGAAAATATCATCCTATACTTAATCGACCCACCGTATGGAAACCAAATCATGCATTTTTACGCAAAGCATTGCTAAATTGACCACATACGTTATACTCTATGGGGAATTTTGCCCAACCCTAGGCTATCATAAGTCTCATTAAGACGTTTTAATTCCAACCTATTAATGTATTGGGTTCATGCGACGTCCGCTAATTGCCTAGAAAGTCACAGCCGACTCGCTGACTTCGTTCTGTCAGCCCTTTGGCTTACTGCCGACGCTCTAACTGACTCGATAATGTGCTAATAAATTATATATACCATACCCTCTTAATAAGAATATCACTAATGCAAGTAACGCGAGCGCCACCAACACCCCGATAATAATTCCCGCAATTTCTCCGCCTTGCATTCCCGTCTGAGGGGAAGCACCTTCTCCTGACGACTTCATAGTTACATTCGCCACTCCTAAGGTGTCCATTGCTGAAAAACAGTTTAATCAGTTGTGGAAAAATAAGCTAAATGACATCGTACATCGTAATATTTGGTTGTATAATGAACTTGCAAAGTCCTTGGCAGTATTCCCGGTAGCTGTTCCTGTATTTTCGTCAGTGACCAAAATTTGGATGAAGGGCGCAGTTGGTGACGACTTTGCTGTGAATGTAAAGTATTAAGTTTATTAGTAAGATTTTCAAATGCCATATACTTAATTGCCATAATAAACGCAAGCGGAAAGGTTGCGACGAATCGAGTGTCGTTATTACACGCCATTTACAATTACCAATAAAGTTTAACAATCGCACATTAAAACCTTAATAAAACCAATGCGTAAATGTGACATATTGTTGGAAAGTTATACAAAAAATATATATTGTTTTGGTATGATATTTGTTCAGTTTTTGTTCAATTCATTACATTCCACCTTATTCAAGCTATTTCGGGTAAATGCTTTGGTTAACACCACACACAAGAATTAAAAATCGAGAAAAGTGCGCGGTTGGTTTTAATCAAATCACCCTATTGTCGGACCGACGCATTATAGCGATAAGGAATTCTACCATACTTACTTGTGGGTGTTAAGCCGATTTTGGATAGCACTGCATGCAACCCGGAATACTGAAAGTATATATAGATTTGGGGGTCTTCTTAACAACACATCATTGAAATACGAGATGAATTCCACACCTGTTGGTCTTGTTTCAGCTCATCAATCAGACTTTGCATTGCGCTTTCGGTGTAAATCGCGGTGTAAGACATCGTCAACATTGCCCCGCACGAGCTGCAGCACTGTCCGGAGGCTTTGAAATCGTTGGCGCAACTGGTAGCTTGACAAGGTTGCACCAAATCGCATATCAGATTCTAGAAAAGGAGTTGGGTTGGAAAAGTGTGAAAAACACGAGAAAACTAAAAGAAAAGGAAAGGGTAAGAGAGGGGAAATAAAACACAAATTAAAATTAAGACGTTAGGGTTATTGTAAGTAATGGAGTTAGTTTTGGGTTAAAGTATTTGGACAGGGTTAGAATTAGTTTAATTTTCTTAAGTAAGTATTTATCTTTGTTCCATTTTTCTTTCCTTTCTTTTGACTCAATAAATGAAGATAGGGTTAATTGTTAAGATTTAAGTTGAAATATTATTTGGTGGTGGGTTCCATGCTAGGGTTAGACTGAATTTGGGGTTGAGGCCGGTTAAGGTTTCATACTGAGGTTTCATTTGGAGTTGAGGTTCCATATGCAGTTTACTCGCCACAACTTAGGAGGATAGGATATTTATGTATATCCCCGTGAATGGTAAAACCAAGGCGGTTAACACACGGGCAATCGTCAGATCACCTCGCGCTCATCGTTGGGTTACCGGAGCTATTGCAGTATGTTGTCTATGATTCACAAGTTCCTTCAATTTGGTAGAACCCATTAATCCGCTGGGTTCAGGCAATGTCCGTAAAGTGCCTTGCCCAAGGACACAACCGACTAGCTAGCAAATAGTTTCGCACCTGCAACCTTTCGATTGAAAGGCGACGCACTTAACCGCTAGACCAACGGGCCAACTTACTCGACCCTACATCTCCCCTACATCGTTAGCGAATATTAATAGTATTCTGTCCCCACCTCTATGCTAACGGCATCAGCTGACCGACAGACACACCCGGCTGCATCATTGCATATTCCGCCTTCCGCCGTTAAAACGCCGTCGCCCTGGAACTGGTAGCGCCCTCTGCCGGTGGTCCGATAGTCCAGAAATCCAGCAGAGTCGTAGTTCTAAACAAGGCATTATTATTGAGTTTTAGCAAAGGGCTATACTAGGCCATTATTCGTGGTCTAAACATGCTTAAGTGTCGCTGGTCGCATAGCTCAGTCAATTAATTATAGAGCGTCGTTTTTCAGCTATACGGTTGCGAAATATTCTTTTTCGACGCTTTGCGATATTTAGCAAACAATATATGCGGATAAACGGGTTATAGCCTGACATAGCCTGTACCCGGTAGAATACTGGAGTGTACTAAAACTTAAAGTACCGTCCAATCATATACAATACACTAAAGAGTTCCGGTAAACCTAGGGTGGACACAAGGTAATCTGACATGGTGGTATCTGGGGTAATAACGTAGCTTGTTTTTTTCCTTCACGGGTATAAAACAGATATGGCAATAACTCTGGTAACCTGGAGTTGTGGTATCGTTATCCACTTGTTTACATTTATGCGAAACAAACATATATGTCGTATGGAGTAAATTAATTGTTCGCCGAAGTGCGATATCCTTTTTTGTTTTTAATGATACTATGCTCTTGCGCCACCACGGGGATGATGGGAGAGAAGATTTCTTTAGTTTAACTCAGTCGAGTAATTTATTTTGTAAAACAAACGGCACACCACTCAATTACCAACTCAACATTATTGCTATGGCATTTTTACTTGTATACTCGACAATATAAGTCAGCTTGCAAGTTGATTATTATGTTTGTGTGCTGTTAGAACCAAACATTTTTAACTTACTTGATTCCAAATGGTGAGTCGATTAAGTTTGACATTCATCCCAATATCAACCATCCACGAAGATGCGTCCGGGAACAACACGGAGTCAAAATCGCACGGAATCTACATTTAAAAATGTTGACGTTCTAATGGGAGAAAACTAAAAGGAGGGAAAGCGGTAAGGAGAGAGCGCACACATTAAAATGAAGATTAGGACATTAGAGATAGTTTTAAACATGGGGTTGGAGTTAGTTTTACTTCTGGAGTCAAGATTAGTGTTCAGGGGAGGGTTTAAATTAGTTTCCGTAATTTTAGTGAGAAGTTTTCCTTCTTCCCTCCTTCTCGCTTTTCCTCCTTTTAGTGTTGCACATTCTAATGCAACACGTTTATAGCATACTTCTAGTACTGTTGCATTAAATTGCTCAGAGCATTTATGTCAGTTTACCTTTGTAGGGAGAATCCCAAGAGAAGGGAAATAAATAAACTAAACCAACAAAGTCTAATATGGAACTGTACAACTAACTTTATCTCAAACAGTCTACCTTTTCAATATCGAGCAAATCTGCTGGCGATAAGATCTCACCGTTTCCGTTTTCAGTTTGCCAGTTATCCAAGTTGAACCAGTTGTAAGGTTCTGAGTTGTATGTCACAACTAAAAATAATAACAACCTTTATTAAGCAGCATGTTACATTCATTGTTTTTTTAAATTTGGTGTTGGTCTAAAATTTTGTGTTCGATTACCTTAGTTTCTGGATATATTTCTGTCCATGATATGTTAGATATATATAGTTTAGTGGGTTTGTGCGTTGCCTTTCGGTTGAAGGTTTTCAAGGAACTTAAATTATAAAAACTTCTCAATCATACAAAACACTTGCCAATAGTTCCGGTAAAGTATTTAACGAAATTGCCTGGATCTAGTAGAATAGAAGGTGTACCAAAACTAAAAAAACATCTCCATCATATACAACGCCACTGGCGATTTCCCATTCAAGGTGATAAACAAAAACATCCTATCCTCATAATGAAATTATCATCAAACCTTTCTCTTAAACTCACCATGCTCATGATCCGCATCAACACAGGGTGATAGACTTTCATCCGCCCCCCAAACTACCCCATTCGCGAAAATAAATTCCCCATTCGTTGGAAATACCTAGAAAGAAAAATTGGCGGTAAAAGTGTGGAGATTTAAAAATATATTAATTAAGTTTTTAGTTTATTCATTTCCCCCCAGTACTGAAAAATGGCAAGCGAATCAAATCACGACACAGGAATAG
>CH002917.1:1601986-1616571 GCA_000149265.1 Ciona savignyi | reverse complement strand
GTTCTTTTATGCTGCTGTTGGTTTCAACGTATACTGAGACAACCTGTAAGATACACGTTTAGTGCAGTATAATTTAGGATACTCTCAACCAATTATCCTTTATATCTCTCCAATGCAAAGTGATCTAACAAAATAGGCTGTCGCTCAGAATCCAGCCACAGAAAGTCTTAGACTTTTTACACCTTAAAATTAAAGCTTGGATCTGCAACCTAAACTGAAAACCCCTTCCATTTTAACCTAAACATTTTAAGCTGGTAACCCTTCGTGCATCGGGGACCTTTTCCCAAGCTGGGAGATGCACAGTCAACCCCTGTACCCGGTAGAATACTGGATTATACTAAAACTAGAAGTACCGTACAATCATATACAATACACTGTAATAGTTCCGGTAAACCTAGAGTGGACACAAGGTAATCTTACATGGTGCTAACATGTGTAATAGCGCAGCTTGCTTTTTCTCTTCACGCGTATAAAACAGATATATACTATCTCATCCTAAAATATTCTTTTGTCACTTAAACCCGGTGGAATATTAATACTTAAACTTAAGCTAAGCCAAATTCTTGATTGTATTCAACATAAGGTAAAAATACCGGTAAAAAGATCGCGAACGTGTCTTATGTTAATCGTTCTAATGCCCAAAATTAAACTGGTACTACTTGGCCTATTCAACCCAAAGTAATGTTATCGCTTAAGTGTTGTCAGGTTATATCAGTATCTTACATCGTCCGCATTGAATCGGATTGTGTCACCTGCACAGGGTATCCCGTGCTCTGCGTCTACCCATCTGTTGGGGTTGTCAAAGTTGGAATTGGAAATAAACCTCTGCGAGTAGGTTTTCGATCGACACGCTGCAAACACTGTTTGGAAAAAATGTGAATCAAAAACTGTAATTTAGGACAATTATTCCATTTAATACCTGACCGAGTTTATACTATATGGTTTAAAATAGGAATACAACTCACACGATATTCAAACTCTTACGAGTTTCAACGCACACTAATGTAAACCCACACGTGGTTCAACCGTGACGAGTTTCATTTGACACAAGTATTGACTCTTAAAAGTTTTAGCCTAGGCAATTTTTGACACAGGCGCGTTTTAACCCAGGAAAATTTTAAAGTCTATTTACCAGCAGTTACGAAAAATCCATCTGAAAATTACGTTTTTTCGCTTGGAAACACGCTAGGCCTATTTAAAGGTAGGCTACATATGCTAGAATTAAGTATAGGAAAACGAAAATACGGCCAAACGGGGTCTTTATAGATAATAATTAAAAACCTGACCTGTACCTGAGAGTAAAAGCGTCGTCTTGATTAACAATCTTTGGTGCATATTGTTCTACAAGCCTATACGCTCAGGTCGAATATGAAATAAACGCAGTAGCCTAATAATGGATTGGGTTTAGCATTAACTGCATGTATTCTTTTGTTTGTTGCCAGCATTGGCTGGTACGACGCGCTAAGTTGTAAAACGTTACGACATTTGTTGTTTATTTGGTGCATTGTTCTTTGGATTCAAACGCAGAATTATTACATTTCATAGGGAACACTACAGGATGAAAAAGATAGGGATTGTGAGTAATAAAAGTAGGTCAAATAAAAATGAGACGACCTTTACGTTCATCTTTTTAGTCCGGCCGGTTGGTCTAACGGTTAAGTGCGACGCCTTTCAATCGAAAGGTTGAAGGTGCGAAACTGATCGCTAGCTAGTCGGTTGTGTCCTTCTGCAAGGCATTTTACGGACATTGCCTGAACCGGACATTGCCTGGATAATGAATTCTACCAAATTGAAGGAACGTGTCTATCATATTCAACACACTGCAATATAGCTCCGGTAACCCGACGATGGGCGCGAGGTGATCTGACGATTGCCCGTGTAATAACCCCCTTGGTTTTCCCATTTACGGGGATAAACATGAATATCCTATCCTATCTCAAACCCATATCTAACCCTAATGGGGTTAAACGGCTTGGATTCCCCATGGTGGCGCAACCTGAATTTGGGCCCATCGTTGCAACGACATTAGTACAAGTAATGTACGGTCGTGTGGCCAAATGGTTAAAGCGACCGATACCAACCATACAAAAACAGCTTGGGGTTGAGCCCTTATTGGGTTCAAACCTTTGCCCGGTAGAAAAAAACAAAAAAACATTAGTACAAGTAATCTACTAGGCCTATGCTGTAATAGTTCAGTTATTAATTTGCAAGCAAGTTCCCTTTTAAATATGCCTCAGTACTGCTGCGTGCCACAATGCTAAAGTCAAGAGGGCCACACATTTCCGGATGCATACAAAAAAAGAATTAAGAATGAAGTGGAGGGTAGCAATAAAGCGAAATTTTACCGGAACGAATAAATTATTCAATGCTGGACCATCGGATAGTGTTTGTCAAGATCATTTTAAATCAACATATTTTTCGGAATTTACACTTGTAAAATTACAACCGTTTTGCATTGCGCCGTGATGTCTACCCGCAAGACCTCGT
Organism: Ciona savignyi; assembly: GCA_000149265.1. Lineage (NCBI taxonomy): Eukaryota > Metazoa > Chordata > Ascidiacea > Phlebobranchia > Cionidae > Ciona > Ciona savignyi. The sequence continues at coordinate 1,614,084 of CH002917.1, read as the reverse complement.
CAAGATGTGCAATACTTTCCAGGCTGGTCTATAGTGTATAAACATACACAAATTATATAGACCTAGCTGGCATATTTAATAACTATCCTTTTTATTTCCCATAAAACAGAAGAGGCCCTCGGCGGTACCCTATACATTTTCAGGTTAAAAAGCAGCATCCAAATCAAGCTGCAGAAGATCAAAGCGTGCAGATTGGATGAGATTATTCCATCCTCTGGTAATTGTTGATGAGGTGACTGAGCCGCACCATGAAATTATTGTGCAGAATGTTGTCCCTGCATGTGAAATTAAAGCACAGCCTGCTCTTCTGATTTTACTCAATATGATCTACCTGGACCAGGACTTTCACCTTTGAAGCAATACCAGAAAAATGATACGGCTATGTATTACTACTATGGTTTCAACAACTATAGCCATTTTAAATTGTTTTTTAATGTTTTAGAATTTAGATCAAGCTGATTACAATTTAGAATTAAGGTTTGTAAAAATATCCTATTCCACGGCCGCACTTATTCCGTAAATATATGTTTTGTCGATGCTTGTCACCAACTGAGCAACATTAAATGAAAGTATGGGAACTTACACTAACCCGGATAGCATACACCAGAACTAACCCAAAACCCTTACGCAAAATCTTCATTTGAATTTTCTTCCACCCACTGCTATCCATTCGATGCGTTAGTGAAAAGAATTCTAAACTAGCCGATTTTTTCAGCATCGTCTTTTCCCAATTTACTATGCGGTCGCGTAAAAAAGTAGATTATAAACACAATCCATAACAATATGTCATTTATATATAATAATTTTTAAATATAATAGCTCTATTAACCGGACTCCAGACCGAGGAAATCCGAAATACAAAGCAAACTTTGTTGAGCCATCAATGTGGATTAACATGGGGGGAAACTGAAAGGAGTGAAAGCGGGAAGGAGAGAAACTGCACACTAAAATAAAGATTGGGGCATTAGAGTTAGTTTTAAACATGGGGTGGAAATTATGGTTAGTTTTAAGGTTGAGATCGGTGTTTAGGGCAGGGTTTAAATTAGTTTCCTTAATTTACTGTGCAGTTTCCCTCCTTCCCGCTTTCCCTCATTTTAGTGTTGCCCGTTAACATGGGAATCCTATTCTTCTAAAACAAGGAGTAAAAACATTAGATTGTAATAGCAGATCGTGTATTTAGAAATTATTGGGCGGAAAGTAGAACACGAGTTTGTAGTCATCAAAAACAGGCAAAAGCGAAACCTTAAAACCGCCGGTTCTTCTAATTCAGTGCGATTTGAAATGTGCGAAGTTTTTTAGGGGACAATTTGTTCGGTAACCGGCGTCTTTAAGGTCTGCTTTGCAATAGATATGTGCAAGGACGTGTTTAAACCGTTCCCGAGTATCAACATGATAATTTGTACTGCAAAGGGAAAACGCGAGTCGGGACGGAAAATGCTGTTGAGGGCAGCGGTGTGGGGTATTTACACCAGGGATCGGGCGAACGGTAAAAACAAGAAAAAATACGTATTTAGTACACGACTATTGCAGCTCCTTCAGCAGCTTGTGTGAGTAAGGCAGTTTCAGAAGGGCCGGGTTTTTTTAAGGAGAGTTGTTTTTTTGAGTAGGGTGGTATTGCGAGTTTTGCACTGCGAATAGCTAAAAACGTCCCGCCGACGGGCGAGCGCGGGAAATAAAAATAAGAATTTCATTAGAAGGGAAAAGAGGGCTTACATACTGCACTCGCTTATAAATACAAAGCGAAAAAAAAGAGATCGTAAAAGCACTGACACCAAAGAGATAAGGGCGCGTACAGTACTGCATTGAAAACGGGAGGTCGGGCTTGCCGGCGAGAAAAATACGCGGTAAAAGCCGCTTGTGTGTCAGGTTTGTTGCGTGTTTGCGCGGCCTCTGAAGCTTGCCGTGGTGACGCAACCAGTCTGGACCGCTTTGAACCGGTTTAATCCCGATTCACTCAGTACGGGGTGAACCGGTAACTTCTTGCAGCGTGAGCCAGGGTCGCCTGTATAACACAACAAAGGTTAGTTTCGGACTTGGCGCCTCGATTCGGCCATTTTCGGCTACCGGCATAATCACATGGACATGCACTCCACACACAAATTGATGGATTATAGCGCAAGCCATGTCAAAATACCGCCCACTTTAAACACCCTAGAATACGCTAAAAATATCAGCGCGCTGAACCCTACCCTTTGGGAAGGGAGACGTGTCCGTTCGCGTTTTCGGGACGTCCCCCTTCCAGTCGGTAGGACACATGCTGACATGCAAGTGGAGAAAGCTCGGCGACACAACGTGGCAACGGACATATGCAACAAGAGCAGGAAAGCAAACTAAAACGGTTGAAATGCAATCTCAATAATGCCGAGTGCGCCACCACCATGTGCTCGATTTTCAAACCCACATTATGACCAGTGCTGCTCGCCACGGATGAAGTGATGGTGCGCCACACGTTGCCAGGCGGCGCTTTTAAAGGACAACAGATGACGTCACAAGTTCCTGACGTCATCGCAGCGAGTTAGTGACGACGACAGAGAGAGAGAGCTTTGTTAGCAAGACCGGAATCGACACATACAAGGTACCCCATATGACAGTTCAATCATGCACTTTCCGACTTTTATACGATGGATTAAAGCTTGATGCAAGGTGATCATAGAGAACTGTGTTATCGGCGCGGAGAGAATCACACACTCAGCGCAACCCGAATTGCAACTACGATTCATGATGTGAAGCCAAACGTTTAGCAGGGCGTGCAGGATTCCATTTTTTTAATGATGACACTTTTGAGATTCTGTAGTAAGCCGGCAACGATTGCGCAACGTAAAAGGAATGTTGTAAATGCGTAACTGAATTGCCTACTTTATTTTCTATGGCTTGATTGCGATGATTTTGTTGGGTTGGATATTTTTGGTGGGGATTTTCGCAAGCATTTATGGCGATTAGCCGAAATTAAAGTTGCTTTCTACAGAATCGACATCAAGTTTCTGATTTTCCAACCGCATTCCCGACACACAACGATTCGGACCAAATAGGCGCGCCACTTGCATTGGTCTTTGCATGCCAGCATGCGTCTTTGTGAACTTACCGAATTGTTCAGAACCGGACAGCTAGACCATTGGCGAAAGTGGGATTGGAGACTGAATTGAAAAGTAATGGAGATATATAAACGAAAGGAGAAATACGTTGGAATTAATGGTTAATCATACTGACTGCTGGTTTTATATAATATCATGCGCGACAGAATGTTGCCATGCAAAACTTACCCCATAAGCCCCAGGGGTGAGGGCCGCTTGCTGGTAGGGGTCCAATATAGCAGTGGGGGCGGCGTAGGTGAGTTGCTGGGGGGCGGCAACTGCCCCCGCCGCGGTGTAAGCGAGTCCGGCTTGTAACTGGGCGGCGGTGGCACCCTGAGAGGCCGGGGCCGCTTGTATGTACCGCGTGGCTGCATACTGGGGGATCGTGTACGCCGCGGCACCGGCGGGGATACCTCCTTGCTGCTATGGGGGGAAAATGAAGTTAGAATCGTCGTATATGGATAACATCTTTCAATCATTTAATCAGTGTCTTGCTAGTTGTGTATGTTGCTGGATAAGGCTTGTAATAATGGTTTAGTGCGTGGTATAGGATATGTTACTGTTCAAAGTGGGTTAGAATACTACAAGTTATTTTGTGTTAAGCATGATAAGATATTATTACAGTTTATTGTAAGTTTACCGAGTTCATAAGTGTGCTAAGTACCCAGGACAAAATAGAACAGCTAAAGCTAACACTCGGTTTTAAATGTGCAAGCTTTCGGATGACAGTCGGACATCATACCATTTAGCCAACTGAACGCATAAATTTATAGAAATGATGTCGCATTTTGTGGTTGCTATCTTTTTAGTATTGGCATTTAAACAAATATAATGATGCTATGATTGAGCGTCATAAAAGTAATGGGTTCCCAGAAGACCTATATTAACGTGCGTCACACTTTGTCAATTATCTCTTCTAAGCAAACTTACGTAAACAACTGAGCCTCCTTGCACAGCTGCACCCAGAGTTGACAGGTCGTAACCGGTTGGAGCCGGTTGGTACAAGCTGCTTGCATCGTACATGACCCTGGTGAAAATTTGACCGTTAACCGACCATATTAAGTTAAGCGCATTCAAATATAACAACACCATTTTAAACAGAGATCATTAACGAACACAATTTTAACGGTCAATTTTGCCAGACTGTGTCGGACATTTTTATAGAAATTCATAGAATTTTATGAACTCAACAACCACTGGTTTTATGATTTGTGACATAAGATTTATCAATCTTGAAGAGAAATTCTTTGTAAACTAATCCCTTACAGAGAAAAAATGAGCTCTCAAAATAAAATAGGCAATTTAGGAAATGGAGAGTTTTGTAATGAAGTGTTTTTAAAATTTAACAAATTAGAATTCTTTAAGAACCTGTCACCATAAACCTCTTGCCAAAAGATTACATACAAGAGTGAAAATGTTAGATAAACTGCACTGTTGTATTTATGTGCATATTGGGCGTGAATAATGGATGAATGTCGTTATTCATTCACAATGTGCTCTTGTACTCACTGTATGAGTCCACCGTTGGTTTGAATGGCGGCCGTCGCCATTTGGGGTGCAGCTGCCAGTGCCGGTTGCCGGACGAGAAGACTGCGGCCTCTGCCGCGTGCCAAAGCTTGTTGACGGTACGCGGCGGCAGTCAGTGGGTTCACTTGGACAGCGGCTGCTGCTGTAAGATTGCGGGGGTGATATTTGAAGTTATCATGGGAGGGGGTTGCGAATTTTAGGGGTTGTGTCGTCAAGAGCTATAAGACTATCGGTAAATTTAAATCGTGCACAAAACTAATAAATACTGTTGGTGGCAGGCAGATATTCATATTAATATTGCCTGACAGACATATCATTTTTGGTGGTTGTATATGATAACTTATAAACTAAGCATAACATTAGGGCAATGACAAAATTAAACAAAGTGTGTTTTTACTCCAATCTATTACAGCCAGACTTAGTTATCCTGAAAAAGTACAGATACAACACTCCATGCAATAAAATTTAACATGCAACAAAAATAAGATCATATGTTTATACCATTTAAAACTTAAGTTGTCAAACTTGTGTGCACATTAATTTGCTTTTAATAAAATGTGGAGAAATTAGAATTTAGGAATTTAACCGAAATGCTATCTGGCCATGACTGGGAAAATAGGCTTTAATATTTTTGGTATGAGATTTCAAATTAGATAGAAATGAAAACATGCAGAGTAAAATAGCATGCATGGAAATTACGTACCCATAGGGTCATACAGATTGGCTGCAACCATTTGCGGCAGCTTTAAACCTACAACAACAATCACACCATGATATATGCAGGTCAGCCACAGGAAAAACAACAACGCGCATCACAAATGGAAAGGGGGGGTTACATTTTTTAAGATATGATAGGAAAATTTTGGGTCATTCAAAATTTGTTCGGCGAAATTTAAAAATGATTGAAGTAATTTTCATTTTTTGTAATATTGTTAAATAAAATCTGCAATTTGCCAAAAATGGGTATTTGGTAAATGTGGCCCAGGAATTACTTGATTAAGTGCTAAATCAGGTTAAAAGGTAGCCACCATACACTTAGCCACCATAGGGTTTACTAGGTTGGAAAGGTTTTAAAAGCAAAATACACTTCTGAAGAAATAAAAACATAGTACCGGTATCATTGCCAAAAGTATTCCAGTGCTAAGTAAAAAAAACTGTATGCATGCATAGGTGTGTGGTTTGGATACAATTTACAAACTGTTTGAAATAATTTTTTTAAAATGGAGTGAAATAATTAACTGGAAAATTGTTAATGCCATCTAGGTGTGTTACATTTTAAGCTTTGTGTTTTATTCTATCTTTGTAGGTCTGTGTAAAGATGTTGGCCATAAAAAGTGTTTTTCCAACAAATTTCCTTGTTTAAATGTATTCTAAAATTTTTTATAAAATGAAGTGAAAGAATTAACTGGAAAATTGTTAATGCCATCTAGATGTGTTGCATTAATTATTCTATCTTTGTAGCTTGTGTAAAAATGTTGATCATAAAAATGGTTTTCCAACAAATTTCCCTTGACAATTCTTTAAAATGTTGTTCTAAAAATTGTTATCAAAAGGCATCATGTCAACAACCAAGCATGCAAGGTGTGGAAAGGGCTTACCGTTGATTAGTGGGGCAGCTGGCTTCTTAGTTTGTACTCTGGCAGTGGCGTCATTTACCTTTTCAAGAAAAAAGAGATAATATCAACTAAAATAAGAATGAATTTTGTCGATTAAATTTATTTTTTTGTGGGGGGAACATGATGAGAATTAAGTTTAAAAAGTACATGGTAAGACAGCTACACAATCCACTATACTTCCCGGTCTCAGCCATATTTACAACGGACAAAGCAAAAAACTTAAGTACTTCGCTAACAAGGTTTCATTTTATATTCATACAAAAATTAAAAAAACAAATTTTCAATAGCACGTAAATGGCTTATTTTCAGAGTTATTTCTAAGCATTGTCTGGTATAAACTAGACTATTCCAACATGCATGATATGTGTTAAATCAACTGAAACATACCAAGTACCTCCTATGGGCCCATGCAAGGTTTAATTTACGTTGAAATTGCCGGGCCTTGCCCAAATGCATAAGCACTACTTTGCATTAATTGAATTCGAATTTAGTTGATTAGAACTAAAAAGATAACGGGGTACTGACATAAATTTAATTTATAAATCATGTGTTTACAAAGCGTTAAATATTTTAACACAATTGCATAAAAAAATTGGTATACAATGCAGTCTTATGCATTTTAGGGCTTTGCAATTCATGAAAGGTAATGGAAACCAAATTACAAAACAGAACAATGGTCCAATTCGAGCGTTCAATTCTCAACCGCTAGTACTAAGTGCAAATTAATGGCGAAATGAAAAGCATCATCCTCAATTAAACAACCCAAACTCAATGGTAAACAGATTAGAATTCTCCTTATCACAGGACAGGTACTAACATTTGAGGCACTGGTAGAGCACTTGAAAGGCAATCAAGTTTGCGTTTGTATAACCTGTGCAAGTTAACCACCGGTATGAAAAAATTTGAAAATTTGTTTTTTTTTTGCATTTTTAGTGACTACAATATACTGAAATAAAATATTTTAAGATTTTAATAAAAAAAAATATTTATTAACCATATTTTGAACAACGATTGAGTCATTTGTAACCAGGGGAAAGGTGAAATCCACACCAAAGAATTTTTTTTATGATTCATGACACAAATCTATGTCTTGGAAAATTTAGATGATTAATTGGTTGATTTTAAACTTATAATGTTTGAACTTAAAAATCCAATGATCAAATTTTAAGTTAAATTAATTCCAAAAATGACGTTTTTAGATATCCAGTGCCATAAAGTCATTTTCAGAATTTTGCGATCATAGCAAAAGCATATTAGAATGCCAGTGTTATACAGCATGCTCTACCAGCGTCTCATCATTAGCATGCCCCTTCAGTGCTCGCGTCTGTTCACCTTTAGATCGACTACTTAGACACGACATGTGAACTGATAACATTAATAAAACCCATGCTCTTGCTGTGGGACAGAAAGAGAAAGAAAGAGGGAAAAAGGCTGAGCAAGAGAGGCAAGAAACAAAGAAAAAAAGGAAAGTTAAGAGGCAATCTATTTCTGGACAGTTCTTGATTCTTTACTGATTAAGTTATATAAAAAAATATCACCACGACTAAACAGGTAGAACTTAATGCAAAAGATGTAGACTTCAACATTTAATTTCTATAACATACCAATATTAAAAATGTTAAACATAGATTACACAGATTTATATAGATGAACTAGACTGCTTTATGCCGGCCCTTAAAAAAATAAATGCAAATTACGAGTAAAAGAGTAAAAAAGTAGCCATAAATAAGTTTATTTTGGATAAGAATAGAAAAGAAAACAGTTTTGAAACACTTAAATTTGTTGACAGAATTATGAATAGATCGCGACCCAGATAGAGTAAGAGAACACTAGGGTAAGATTATGTAGGTGCATTGGCGGGTCATATGACGATTATGATTGACAGGACAAACTCAGAAGAAACACCACCCCCAGCTGATATCCAGCTGAAACAATGCCCCCACCAGCATTTAGGAAAGCAGAGGCAAATTTTTTCAAATTTGTTTTATTTTTTTTTCAATTTTTTTTTGCTCACTGCATGCACGGTGCCGGTGGAAGGCGGGCTGGCACGTATGGGCTACTCATTAACTCATGCTGCTGCGGTCGGAACTTATGGTTGGGGTTCATTATATAGCCATGCCCATATGTGCAGGCAACCAACTTACCTCGTTCCCTGTTAGAGGACCCCTTACGCCTGGCACAACAAAAAGCGTAAGACACAACGTCCTAAACAACTGGGAAAAATTTGCAACACAACCCTGCGACACTCTATACATAAAACCGGGTTTAACAAATTATAAATCATGGAACTAAGCCATGTAAAAGACACATACAGAAACCGAATTATCATACGGAACTCCATTGAAGATTAACTTAGATTTTAATTTGAGTACAATTTGGATTTTATGTTAGAATCCTAGGTAACTCTGCCATACTGGCAACCATATTTAAAGGGCCCAAGTCTTCGGTTAAGTAGCACTGCACAGTAGTATCTTTAGTTATGGGTCCAATTTGAAAAAATGGGACACATATTGTTCTAGTCCATTTTTTTCTTTTTTTCGTCAAACGCTTGACAGGCTTGTTATACAAAGATGTCTGATTTGCATAAAAATACCTCAATTTTCCGTCCCTCAACGATCGTACCGTGCAGAGCTTTCTTCGCACGATCTCCGTCCTCCTTCGTCTCGAATGTGATAAACCCGAAGCCCTGAAGATGACAAAACAACTGCGTCACACGGACTGTTCCACATGTGCAAGCTAGTAAGAACATAGGTAAAATACCACTGCATCACAGACTGCTCCAAATACCACTGCGTCACATGGACTGTTCCACATGTGCAAGCTAACAAGCACATAGGTCAATAAATCAGATAATATATTTGACAAATAAGCTATTCTCCCAACTATCAATAGATAATATGACCTAGAATTTAACCCTACCCTTTTTTGCTGTGTTTTAAAATATTTATATAAAAAAAATCTATAAAATAGCAAAAAAGAGTGACAAAAGAAAAAAACAAATTAAAAAACTTTATTTGTAGAATTTCTACACAAATAAATATCTTTTTGCAGCCTCTTTGTAACATTGCGGACACATAAGTTGGTACTTTGACACTTTTTTGCAGCACCTAATGTAATGAAGTACTTAACAATTTTAAATTTAAACTTCTGTGTCTTATTCAGTACCTTTATACTGTCTTTTACACACGATATATAAGGGAAGAGCAAGAAATACCCACACTAAATAATTGATTGGATTATAGACATGTTTTATCCAGTGTTGTTTTGCCGACTTGTTCTGTTTCCATGTTTTTGTACTTAAAGATTTTAAATTTAAACTTCTGTGTCTTTTCAGTACCTTAATACTGACTTTTTTCACAAGATATGTTTTAACAATTCTTATTTTGTCGACTTTTTATGTTCCCATGTTTTTATAGTAGGTTATGTTGTGTGTTTTTATTGTGGAAACAAAAATAAACTAAAAGTCAGTCTCACCTTTGAGCCTCTTTCATTGAAAATAATTTCGACATCAGCGATTTTTCCGTGTTTCTAATGGAAATAAAGTCGTTTTCACAATTACCACCACTTAAATTCAACTTACAATGACAGAGTAAAATATAAAAAGGTATTTGTGCCTAAAAAAATCCAACTTAAAATGACACAGTAAAATATAGATAGGTATTTGTGGCTAAAAAATGAGAGACTTAAAACTACAGAGTAAAATACAAAAAGGTACTTGTGCCTAAAAATGAGAGACTGAGAAAAATGAGAGACTTACCCCGAACATCTGTCTGAGATCTGGGTCACGGAAACGGAACGGAATATTCGAGACGTGGAGTCGTTTTTGGGCGGAGATTTTACTTGGGTCCATTATTTCACTCTTTGACGTTGAAGCTTCCTCTGCCTGTTAAAACAAAAAGGTTAAAATAATAAAAATTAGGCTGTGTTGTTTAGTAGTTACAGGGAAAACTAAAGGAGGGAAACTGCACACTAAAATAAAGATTATGACATTAGAGTTAGTTTTAAACATAGGGTTTCTGGGGTTGAGATTAGTGTTTAGGGCAAGGTCTAAAGTAGTTTCTGTAATTTTAGTGTGCAGTTTCCCTCTTTCCCGCTTTGCCTCCGTTAAGTGTTGCCCAGTAGTTACTGGTGCAAACCTGCTGTGTTAACAAAAGACAATATTATCATTCTTATGGCAACATAGTGTGTTAATTCCTGATATACTCTTCTTCTGTGTATCATCCCTGATATAAAGTTCGACTACAACTGAAAACCAATAAATCGATGTGTTTATTTTTGAACTTTAGGTCACCCCATTGATGAGATTTAAAGGTCATTTTGGTGCTAAGAATTGTAAATAGAGTTTTTAGATTTTGACATCCTTATAAGACAGTTAATTGGTATTTATTAAGTTATGGATTTTTTCTTGAATGCATACTGGGAAGATATTGGATTTTCTTTTAGAATACTGCCTGGGCACTTAATTCCTAGCTCAAGGAAATACAACATATATATGAGTAACAGTGAATAAGACATCTGCCTTTCTACCATGTAATAGAATGATTCACAAAGGTGGTATTTATCAGCTTTACAAGAGTCGTGCTTTAAATAATGAAGGGCAGTAAGCAGTTAAATTCTGTTTTAAATATAGGTTGAGATAATAAAAAAAGGTGAAAGAATATCGGTAAAAAGAAATGAAATACCTGATGCTCCAAAAAAAGATAAACAAAACTCCACAAAATTTATACATGAAAAAAGGTATAAAACGTTTTTAAATTTGAACTTTAAATGCACTAATGTAGGTCAGTTGTTAAATATCTAAGTGATGTTATAGATTTGTTTTCAAATCATTAATGTTTTTATCAATTACCTTACAATTTATCAATTGGTCTTTTTTGACCACATGCTAGAAGTCATTAATTTGCTTAAATCAAGGTAGATATTCAATTTGGGGTAAGTTTTAAAAAGGTGGAAAATATTTAAAAACTTGGGACTTTTATGAACAAATTACATATAGCTTAGTTGATTTTTAGCTAAGAGATATTATAGTTTTGTGTTTTTATCAATTACGGTTTGTCTAATTGGTCTTTTTTGCGCAAGCTAGATGTCATTGCTTTTTTTAAATAAGGCGGATATTCAATTTAGGCTAAGTGCAACTTTGGGGGGAATCTATTCCAATCGATTAGTTTTCTTTCAAACACCTTGCGGTGGCTGAACAGTGGGGCCATGAATAATTTAGATCAACATTGATCTGTTTCGAAGTAGCTCCACACTTTCCAAGGCCCAACAACAGGGCCAATAATTTCGCCTCTATATAAAGCATTCCTAAACGTATCCGGGGGGAATTAGTGGCGTTCTCTAATGGGTCCGTTTGGTATGGCCTCTACGCTTTGATGTCACAGTATAATTGCACAGATCTTACTAAATGGCAAATGTAACAAATGAAGTTGGTTCAAAAACATATGTTGTGATGATAGGATTTATACAGACGTTTTATGTTTATTAATTTTCATACTGCTTCACTGAGCAAGAAAGTAAAATCTAACATTTTAAACCCTTATGACTTACTAGTAAATTAAACTCAATACAAAACTGACTAACCAAAAAAATGTTACAGCAATCAATAAATGTTTTTAGGGCTTTGTAGAATTTCCCCAGGGACAATCCTTTAAAACAAATAATTCTACCGAGTATCTAATTAACCTGAATATCTTAATAACAAAGGACTCAATTACAACAAAGACATTCTATACTGAGCAACCATAAGGGCAAATGTAAATTGGACACGGTTAATTATCAAAAGTTATTGAAGGAATACAAAACAAAGCATAAGCTATGATTTTAAGTAGAATACCTGAGTGTCCTAAAGGAATTGCTTCTAAATTAACACTTAAGCTAAATGACA